>CM064514.1:42374324-42416824 GCA_032716605.1 Paralithodes platypus
CATTTTCCTTATTCTTCTTCGTCTTCGTCTCTTCTTCTTCTCCTACAACGAAATTTCATCCCTTCTGAATAAGAAGAAACAAAATATATTGAATTTCGATGCGTGGGAGAAGAAGATGCAAATTTGATAAGTAATCCATTTAATTCAGACTTAACGCGGGGTCAAACTTATGACGAATAGCATGGGCTGAAGGCAATCTAATGACAAAAACTATAGTTGATTCGCTCTAAGTAGGCGAGAAATCATGACCTCTAACCTCTGTAACTCAAAAACGACTAATGTAATCGAGCTAATATTACTACCATTTCGGAAGAGTCAGCCAGGGAATAGGTGTGGACATTTACAGCCCATTTGCTCTTGCCCTTTTTGAGTTACAGAGGATAGAGGTCATGATTTCTTCCCTACTTACAGCGAATCGACTATAGTTGTTGTCATTATTCCTTCACCACGATTCGTCATGTTTACCCGTGAAGCTGAATTAAATGGATTGCCTATCAAATTTGCATATTTTTCTCTTACACATCGAAATTCAATATCGTTTGTTTCTTCTTATTCAAAAGGAATTACATTTCGTTGTAAGAGGAGCAAGAAGACACGAACATAAGAAGATAATTATGGAGAAATAGTAAAATAGGCAAAGAAGAAGGAAACAGGAAAGGGGAACGAAAAAGAGGTCATGCAAAAAAGAACAATCGGTTCCTTAATGCCGCTAACACAAGAATAAGACGAATATTACGTATTGTGATGAAAGGGTTAATATTTACTCTTATAGTCTGTCACGAAAATGCCTGAAATTCAAGAAGCAACACACCCGAGGATTATTTTTCCCTCTCGTAAGGGGGGTATAGAGTGCCCTTGGCGTTTTCTGGTCTTATATATTTAATGTATTTTTTACGGTTCCTCGCATAGACCTCATTCAAAGCTTATTAAAACAACCCCTAGCACCCCTATTTCAAGATATATTTGTAAATTTTTCGGTAGAAAAATTTCCCGGCCGGTTCCTTCTAAAATTAGCCTCGCTATCGCTCGCCAGGAAAAAAATCGACTCCTGTAGGGCACGAACAAAAAAAAACCAAAAAAAACAATGAAGCGAAAGGTCTCAAAATCGCCGAACTACCGGAACGAACGTCTTAAAACCTCAAACCTAATATGCTAAACATGAGGCGAGAGATCAGCGTCGCAGAGAGTGGGAGGATCCAGAAAGCAAAAAGAAAAAAAAAAAAAGCGATTTACTCACCCCAATTAAGCTGCCTTTACCTCAAGAAATTCTCAAACTCACTTGCCAAACTTTGTAAACTGCAACCATTTCATTTGGAATTTCGCCAACTTTATATTTGCTTCTCACTCTATTTTTTTTTCTTTCCCAACTTCTGTCACCAACCACTTTCATTTTTGTTCGTTTATTTTGCATTTGTGTCGCTTTATTTTGCATTTGTGTTCGTTTATTTTGCATTTTTGTTCGTTTATTTTGCATTTTTATCGCTTTATTTTGCATTTGTGTTCGTTTATTTTGCATTTTTGTTCGTTTTTTGCATTTTTGTTCGTATATTTTGCATTTTTGTCCCTTTATTTTAAATTTGTCTTCGTATATATATTTTTTTTTAGTTTCTTTGGCATTTTGTGTGTTAGTATATATGTGTGTGTGTGACGCGTGTTGATGTGTTCGATGTGACGTGTGCCGATGGGGTTATGGTGGGGGGGGGGGGGGGGGGGGGGGGGGGGGGGGGGGGGGGGGGGGTGTATGGCGTGTTGTGTGGCTTGTGTTTTTTTTAAGATGATGTGAGTGTGCGTGCGGTGCGTAGTGCCTGTCGTGTGTGCGCGCGCGTGCTGTGTGGGAGTGTGATGTGGTTTTTGTGTGGTGCTTGCCGTGTATTCTTTGTCTGCAGTGCGTGCGAATGTGTGTGTAGTGTGGTGTGTGTAGTGTGTGCAGTGCGTGCGTGTGTGTTATGCTGCGCCGACGCTGTGTTGTGTGTATGTGGGTGTGTGTGAGGGTGTTGTGCTGTCGTGTGTGTTTGCGAGGGTGTATGTGTATCTGCGAGGGTGTATGTGTGTTAGTATGTGTGTGTATGTATTTGGTCTTCATCTAAAGGTCACAGTGTCTCAATTCCTTCATAACAAAAACAACATTACTGAGCTGTCACTCTTCATATCTCCCAGGGAATTTATTACATTAGCCCCATACATTTTCTTCTGCATATTTCTCCAGAGCTCTAAATAATTCACTCCTAAACTACCTATACGTATTTTAATGTATCGTTATTGTTATTTATGTATTTACTTTATTATGTATTATATATATATTGTTACGTATCTTGATCCTCAGGTGGTTAACTTGATGAATCTAGATAGCACAGAGATATTTTTTAAGGTATCAGTCAGCTGAAGGCAAAACAAAAGTAAAATCTAATAAAATAATTTCCTGTTGTTGCTTCCTTTCCTTTTGGATCTTAGGACTTGGTATCCTTTATTGACTGATACTCTTTACTTATGAAAAATACTGAAACTAATTAAAGTCATGTAGTATTTATAAAGAATTATTATTTAACCGAAGCTTAGTAGGCTATGGTTATGAACCGAAGAAGTTATAGCTAAAGAAGGACTATTAATTTTATAAAAAGTCTTGAAAGATAAATAGTAAAGTAAGAATATTTCTGTCTCTTACCCTCTTTGAAATGAATAGATAGTTTTCTTCTATGTCCTTTTATTTATATTTAATGTAATTATTCTTGGTTCTTGTCTTACGTTAATAGTATTATATTATTATTATCATCAGGAGTAATATCAAAGTCACATAAAAAGTTAGATATATATTTAATAATTAGTTAAATTTATTTCTTAACCCCGTAACATTGAGGTTTGATTATGAGTAAATAAAGTTACAGGATCGTTTCATAGATTCGATTCAGGTCTCACTCAAATAATATGAAAAGCAAAATATAATATTTTGAAGCAAAAGAATTTTCTTCAGCTTAGGAAATCACTAGAAGTAATATTAACACAGCCATGTTAGTCTAAGGCGATATTACGAATACGAGACAATAGCATCACCGTACTAAGCACCATTAAGCAATGTAAGCTTAATTCAAAGAAAATGAAAGCGTAAGTATTAATATAAAACAATAGTATTACTTTCATCATAACCCAATTACTTAAAGAGTTGCTTTAGTCCACAAGTTAGTCAACTAAAATAGTTAAGTACATAATAATAGCGTTAACGTTAATTCCCAATAAAATAGTTAAAGCACATAATAGTAGCGTTAACGTTAATTCCATAGTTAAACACATAATAGTAGTGTTCACGTTAATTCACAATTAAATAGTTAAACACATAATAGTAGTGTTCACGTTAATTCCCAATTAAATAGTTAAACACATAATAGTAGTGTTCACGTTAATTCACAATTAAATAGTTAAACACATAATAGTAGTGTTCACGTTAATTCACAATTAAATAGTTAAACACATAATAGTAGCGTTCACGTTAATTCCCAATTAAATATCTCACTAACCAACATAACATAAGTGTTTACACCGAACACACTTAACACACATTTATATAATCTGACTGACAGTCACCATCCCATTATAATACTTCACCCCGTCGTCCTCCAGCTGCAAGTTCACCTTCCCCAACTCCAAATGAGACTGATTTGAATGCCCACAACTCGGGTCTTATATACCAAACAATGATGGTGTAGGAACGAATCAGGAGGCGGCGGGTGGTGCGCGCTCCAATCATAGCTCCTCGAATCACATAACAGGTGTGTCGTCCACTCACAGCTCCTGTCGTCGGTCATACGTCATAGCATCGGTCATCGATGCTATGGGGCGAGATGGTTTGCCCACTCGCATCGTTCGCTCGCTAGTCTGCTTCACCACTTGGGTAGTTTGGCTCCTTGAACTCTAATTCTAACTCTTAAATTAACATACAGGGCTCCGTATGTCAGACCTCCCCCCTAGAAAAGAGTTTAAGGAGTATAGTACAAAATATTAAACATAATACATAAATAGATTCACCACCAGATTGGCAACAGCAAGATTATAATGAGGATATAATAAGGATATCACCCAAAGTAGGCAACGTCTCCAGGTACCACATCAGAACATAGCCGGAACGTAGCTGGAGCGTTAATTCGAACTGCAAGGCATCTCACAGCTGAAGGCTTAAAAGCGCACTACAAAAGCATGATATTTACCTCGCTACAAGGGAGAGCTAATTGCCAAAATCCTCTCATTAAATTATACTTACTGCTGCATGAGGCCAAACTGGTAAATGCAATCTTTGATCCGTGGCAGTGGGTAGGTATCGTTCTTTGTGACAGCATTGACTTGCCTATAGTCCCCACAAAACCTATGGCTCCCGTCTGGCTTTGGCACAAGTATGACCGGACTACTCCACTGGCTGAAGGCCCTTGTGATCAGCTTGTTTGAAAAAATGAAGTCAAGCTCGACCTGCAGTATACTCCTGCGTTGTGGTGAGACACGGTATGGGATAGTTTTAATGGGAGTTGCATCCCCTACGTCGATGTCGTGCACGGCCAAAGAAGTGAGCCCTGGAGTATCACGGAACACATTGGGAGACTGAGATAAAACAGAGATTAGTTGGTTCGCTTGATCAGAGGGAAGATGACATAGTTTAAATGGTAGTTCCCTCAAAGCCACTGAATTATACTGAAAGTTGGCTAGGCTACATGGCAAGTCAAACGCTGCATGGATACCTTCAGTCTCTGGAACAGTCCTGTTGCGGATCAGTAAGAGAACTGAAGACTTTGTCCGCACCAGGCTGCTCACAGGTCCTGACATTCACGGCCACAGTGGGAGAATCGGGAGGAGAGGAATCAGGGGACCTATGGTAGGGCTTTCAACATATTTATATGGAATACTTGCGTGGGCTTTCTCCTGTCTGGGGTAGTTACTAGATAATCGGTAATGCTCACCCTCCGAATGATCTTATATGGGCCCCTGAACTTGGCAGATAAAGGTTGGCCAAAAACTAGCTCATTAGGGGAAAAACCCAGGGATTCAGTTGGAACCTCACGAGTAGCAAATAAAAGAAAAGGTACCCCCTTATCCCACTCAACTCCGGTCTCTGTACAATACTTACGTAACATTCCCTTTAATGTCTGATGATATCGTTCGAGAACCCCTTGACTCTCTGGGTGGTAGGTGCTAGACTTTACATGCTCGATACCCAACTCCTTCAGGGACTGCTGGAAAATGTTAGAGGGAAAAATTAGTTCCTTGATCACCTTGCACCTCATGGGGGAAACCCATTCTGGTGAAAAATTTGAGCAGTTCCTTGATTACAGTTGGAGCAGAGGTAGTCCTTAAGGGTATAGCCTCTGGGTAGCGAGTTGCCATGTCCATGGATAGTTAATAAATAAATGTTACCTTGGGAAGTCTTAGGCAATGGGCCTACAATGTCCACTACCACCCGAGTAAAAGGATTCTCGAAAACGGGCAAGGGCACCAGAGGATGTACAGGCACCTTCTGATTGGGTTTTCCTGTCATCTGGCAAGTGTGACACACTCTACAACACTCCACTACATCTGCACGCATTCCTGGCCAGTAAAAGTGGAATCTGATTCGGGCTAGAGTTTTTCTCACACCTAGGTGTCCTGCCAATGGTATACAATGTGCCATTTCCATGATATCTTTACGACAAGGTTTGGGGACTACTACTTGATGGACGTCCCAAGCCCCGTCATCGATTGGTCCTGTGTGGCGGTCTCCATCTTCGCCACAATACTCCTCCTTTGAGGTAGAAACATTCACCACCCTCCTTCTCACATTCCTCTTCACTCACGGACCTGGCAGCTAACTCCTTGCATTCACTATCATCTCTCTGTAGCTCTACCAGGCCGCTAGGACAATTTGGAAGGGTTTCATGGTCATCGTTAGGGTCAAGATGAGCCATAAAGGTGTCAGATAAATCCACCTCAGTCACATCATCAGGCACAGTTGGAGCATCATTTACACTCTCATCATCCCTTTCATCAACTCTTACATTCGGTAAATTTCTGTCTGAGGGAACTGCTACTTGAGACATTGAACGTTTGTCAGCACACACAGGGAAAAACAGTTGGCAACTCCTTGTCGAGCTCACCGGTTAGTGGCTCGTTAACAGGGAAAGTGACAAGATGGAGTCTGGTCGGACCTTCTCACCTGCTACATCATTCCCCAAAAGGAGTGTTACCCCAGGCACAGGGATATCTTGGGACCTACACAAATCTATGGTGGCCTCACCCTGTAGTCAAACTCACATTCAATTTCGCCTTTTACCAAGTATGCATAAAACTGGCCTCCAGCACCTCTCATTACAACTGGTTCGCCAGGTGGGCACTCAGTGTAAGGATTCACCATGAGGGTGCTAGTAGAACCTGTGTCTCTCAGAATTTTTACCTCATGCATGCAACCATTAATTCTCACGATGCCAGATGAAATAAAGGGACGGTAACTGGCCTGCTCTGATGGTGAAATTATTATTGGTTAAACCCTTGTGGGTTGCACCACACATGCTACTACACCCCTGTCTAGATGATTTACGTTAGCTGCTAGGTACTCCTTCTGTCGAGAGTCCTGCATTAAAGGAACTTTTGGTGCTAGGTACTCCTTCTGTCGGTGGTCCTGCATTAAAGAAACATGTGATGCTAGGTACTCCTGTCGGGAGGCCTGCATTAACGGCACACATGGAATTTGAGATACGGCGGCAACGGTCTGCCCCGATCTCTCGGTTTTTTTCCTTGGCCCAGCACTGATAAGCTAGGTGGCCTCTCATGCCACAAAAAGTACATACTTTAGGGGATACGGGAAAGTTCCCTCTTTGAGCATTACTATTAGTTTGGGGCCCACCTCTGTTACCATTGCCCTGAGTCGCATTTTTAGTTGGGGGAACAATTCTATTTTGGCTAGCTGGGGAAGACGTTATAGGCTTGTGACTGGGTCTGTCAGATTTGTGATTGGGATACTTAAAATTAGAACTAGAATTATCGTAGGGCTTCTTTCCACGCAATTTGTTGTTGAGCACGTATGTGTCAGCCATGTCAGCGGCGTCGGCAAGACAATCTACTTTTTTTCCCCTTTAAATGATAGGATACAGAAGAATCAATTTTCCATAGGAAATTTTCTAACAGGACCAACTCCTTCAGATCGTTTGTAGCTTGTGCCTTTCTTACTCTTGCCCCAAGGATTGAAAGTTTTACTCATGGTCCTGGCAAATACCTTATGGGTGTCTTCTGCTTTCTTCTGGTTTTTTTCGGAAAGATTGCCTGTAAGCCTCAGGCTGCAATTGATAGGTTTTTTAAGATAGCTTCTTTGAGATTGTCATAATCCTGCCTAACTTATCCTACTTCTCTGAAATACGTGGCTCGAGCCTGCCGTGTCAAAACGTTTCGCAACATAAAAGGCCATTGATCTCTTGTCCACTTCATACCTCCAGCAACTTCCTCAAACAAAACAAGAAATCCTGCACATTATCCTCAGTGAAAGGTGGAATGACACTAGTCATAGTCAATCCCAGAGGGGGAGCAATTTCGGGAGCATTTGTATGGACATTTAGTTGAGCCGTACGATATTGATATTCACATTGTTCGGTCTTTGCACTGGCATTTTTCTATTTTCTTCGGCATTTACTCTGGCTAGTTCTATATTTAGTCTGGCTTGTTCGGTCTTTGCTTCGGCATTTATTCTAGCTAGTTCCAGTACTTGATCACCGGTCAAACCAGGTGGCAATTGTTCAAGTTGGCTATGTTTACTAGGGATCCCACCACTGCTCCGTCACCCTCCCCGCCTTCTACAGGGAACAGGTGGGTTTTTATGGTCTGAGCCACCTCTACTTTGGACATGTTTGAGACAGTTAATTGGAGATGTGAGGCAAGCACTTTCAGTTCGGATTTTGACAGACAGTCAATATCAGGGGCTGTGGGTTCTGATTCTATGAAAACTCGAGCATCTTCGTCATTAATTAGTTGAGGCATGATTAATATTTGATTTTTAAGTAGTGAAACGTTAATGAAACTGAGTGAAACTGTATGAAACGAATCCTGGCGAGGTCGCCACTCTTCTGTTACGTATCTTGATCCTCAGGTGGTTAACTTGATGAATCTAGATAGCACAGAGATATATATTAAGGTATCAGTCAGCTGAAGGCAAAACAAAAGTAAAATCTAATAAAATAATTTCCTGTTGTTGCTTCCTTTCCTTTTGGATCTTAGGACTTGGTATTCTTTATTGACTGATACTCTTTACTTATGAAAAATACTGAAACTAATTAAAGTCATGTAGTATTTATAAAGAATATTATTTAACCGAAGCTTAGTAGGCTATGGTTATGAACCGAATAAGTTATAGCTAAAGAAGGACTATTAATTTTATAAAAAGTCTTGAAAGATAAATATTAAAGTAAGAATATTTCTGTCTCTTACCCTTTTTGAAATGAATCGATAGTTTTCTAGTCCTTTTATTTATATTTAATGTAATATTCTTGGTTCTTGTCTTACGTTAATAGTATTATCTTATTATTATCATCAGGAGTAATATCAAAGTCACATAAAAAGTTAGATATATATTTAATAATTAGTTAAATGTATTTCTTAACCCCGTAACATTGAGGTTTGATGATGAGTAAATAAAGTTACAGGATCGTTTCATAGATTCGATTCAGGTCTCACTCAAATAATATGAAAAGCAAAATATAATATTTTGAAGCAAAAGAATTTTCTTCAGCTTAGGAAATCACTAGAAGTAATATTAACACAGCCATGTTAGTCTAAGGCGATATTACTAATACGAGACAATAGCATCACCGTACTAAGCACCATTAAGCAATGTAAGCTTAATTCAAAGAAAATGAAAGAACTCGTAAGTATTAATATAAAACAATAGTATTACTTTCATCATAACCCAATTACTTAAAGAGTTGCTTTAGTCCACAAGTTAGTCAACTAAAATAGTTAAGTACATAATAATAGCGTTAACGTTAATTCCCAATAAAATAGTTAAAGCACATAATAGTAGCGTTAACGTTAATTCCCAATTAAATAGTTAAACACATAATAGTAGTGTTCACGTTAATTCATTTAAATAGTTAAAGCACATAATAGTAGCGTTAACGTTAATTCCCAATTAAATAGTTAAACACATAATAGTAGTGTTCACGTTAATTCACAATTAAATAGTTAAACACATAATAGTAGTGTTCACGTTAATTCACAATTAAATAGTTAAACACATAATAGTAGCGTTCACGTTAATTCCCAATTAAATATCTCACTAACCAACATAACATAAGTGTTTACACCGAACACACTTAACACACATTTATATAATCTGACTGACAGTCACAATCCCATTATAATACTTCACCCCGTCTTCCTCCAGCTGCAAGTTCACCTTCCCCAACTCCAAATGAGACTGATTTGAATGCCCACAACTCGGGTCTTATATACCAAACAATGATGGTGTAGGAACGAATCAGGAGGCGGCGGGTGGTGCGCGCTCCAATCATAGCTCCTCGAATCACATAACAGGTGTGTCGTCCACTCACAGCTCCTGGCGTCGATCATACGTCATAGCATCGGTCATCGAGGTATGGGGCGAGATGGTTTGCCCACTCGCTCGTTCGCTCGCTAGTCTGCTTCACCACTTGGGTAGTTTGGCTCCTTGAACTCTAATTCTAACTCTTAAATTAACATACAGGGCTCCGTATGTCAGAATATATATATATATATATATATATATATATATATATATATACCGGTATATACGCTTTATTTATTTATTTATTATAATTTTGTCTTTGAGGGGTAGTGCATTCTAACATTATATTTGTTGGTCTTATCAGAAAGTGGCGTAGTATCCGCTTTATATCTGGTAGTTCAGTTGTTGTCATTGTTGGTCTTATCAGAAGTGGTGTAGTACCGCTTTATATCTGGTATTCAGTTGTTGTCATTGTTGGTCTTATCAGAAAGTGGTGTAGTATCCGCTTTATATCTGGTAGTTCAGTTGTTGTCATTGTTGGTCTTATCAGAAAGTGGTGTAGTATCCGCTTTATATCTGGTAGTTCAGTTGTTGTCATTGTTGGTCTTATCAGAAAGTGGTGTAGTATCCGCTTTATATCTGGTAGTTCAGTTGTTGTCATTGTTGGTCTTATCAGAAAGTGGTGTAGTATCCGCTTTATATCTGGTAGTTCAGTTGTTGTCATTGTTGGTCTTATCAGAAAGTGGTGTAGTATCCGCTTTATATCTGGTAGTTCAGTTGTTGTCATTCACTATTCCATAATAATATTTCCAAACATGAAACTGAAATATCATTGTATTTATTGTATTATAGTATATATACCATTTGCAGACACAAATACAACACAAGGCGATATTCGAAAATACTTTTGGCATATCCCCCCCCCCCCTTCCTGTTTTGTTTATCGATTATAACGCTATTGTTCCTTTTAGTTTAACAATCATAAGACCTTTCGCCCGATTCAGTTTTTTTTTACTATTATTATTGGTTTTGTTTTTTGTGCGAGGATAGCGAACCAGCAATCTAGAGATTATTTTCTACAGAAAATGTACGAACATATATTGATATTGGGTGTTTTAGGGCGTTTCATAGCTCTAACGTTTTTTTTTTTTTTTTGTAATCTTGAATGGGGTGTTAGGGTCAAATATAGATCTTAAGCCGTTTACAATGAGAGTAATGCACTATGCAATTCCTCTTGTAATGACCTAGATTATCTGCTTATCTTCTTGGATTGGACCGCAAGGTAATTGAGATAGTAACTCTCTCTCTCTCTCTCTCTCTCTCTCTCTCTCTCTCTCTCTCTCTCTCTCTCTCTCTCTCTCTCTCTCTCTCTCTCTCTCTCTCTCTCTCTCTCTCTCTCTCTCTCTCTCTCTCTCTCTCTCTCTCTCTCTCTCTCTCTCTCTCTCTCTTTCTCTCTCTCTTTCTCTTTCTGTGTGTGTGTGTCAAAAATTCTCCCCTCCCCTCCCCTCCCCCCGTTCCAGCCAGCGGAAGCCACGATAAACTCCGAGTAAGGGCCCAGGGCTGGGTGGTGGTGATTGTCAGGTAATTAAAGACTCTCTTCTTGGCTAATGACTTATTTCCAGCAGGCACCAGACCAGGGAGGGGGGGGGGGGGAGGAGTCGTGGGTGGAAGAGGAATGGTGGAGGTGGAGGAGCTAGGAGGGGAGGTGGAGGTGGGGGAGTGGGTGGAGGACGGATATGTGGAGGTGGATGGAGACGGGAGAGTTTAGAAGTGAAGGGAGTATGTGGAGAACGAATATATGGAGGTGGAAGAATGGATGGTGTATGAGTGTGGAGATGGAAGGGGAAGAATGGATGGTGTATTAGTGTGGAGATGGAAGGGGAAGTGGAGGTGGAGGGGAAATTTATAGGTGGAGGGAGGGGTGCAGGAGGGAGAGGAGGGGGAGTGCGGAAAGGGAAGTAGTGGGGGAAAATGGTGTATGTGGAGGTGGAAGGAGGGAGGGTGGGTATAGGTGGAAGCGAAGAACTGGGAGTGTGGAGATGGAGTGAGAGGGGGTGGAGTTTGGAGGTAGAAGTAGGGGTAAGAGGGAGAGGATTGGGGGTGAACGGGAGAATGAGGGAGAGAAGGGGTGGGTGGAAGGGGAAGATAATAGGTGGAATTAACGATTGGTGATTTAAAGGAAGAAGCCGAGGAGGAGGAAGAGCAGGAGGGAGGGAACAAAACGCAATGGATATGCAAGAGGAAGAGGATGGGAAGGGGATGAGCAGGAAGGAGGAATAAAGACGGGGAACAAAGAGGAGGATAATTGGAATAGGTGGATGAGAGAGAGTAAAAGAAGAAGGGAGGACATTTAATTGTAGGTGGAGCAAAAAGTTAAGAACATGAAGATAAGAAAGGGAGAAATAGTAAAATAGGAGAAGAGAGGTAGAAATAGTAAAATAGGAGAAGAAAGGGAGAAATAGTAATCTAGGAGAAGAAAGGGAGACATAGTAAAATAGGAAAAGAAAGGGAGAAATAGTAAAATAGGAGAGGAAAGGGAGACATAGTAAATTAGAAGAAAAGGAGAAATAGTAAAATAGAAGAAAGGGAGAAATGGTAAAATAGGAGAAGAAAGGGAGAAATAGTAAAATAGGAGAAGAAAGGGAGAAATAGTAAAATAGGGTAAGAACATGAGAAGAAAGGGAGAAATAGTTAAATAGGATAAGAAAGGGAGACAGTAAAATAGGCTAAGAAAATGGGGAGAAGGGACAAATAGTAAATAGAAGAAAGGGAGAAATAGTAAAATAGGAGAAGAAAGGGAGAAATAGTAAAATAGGATAATAACATGATAAGAAAGGGAGAAATAGTAAAATAGGATAATAACATGATAAGAAAGGGAGAAATAGTAAAATAGGATAAGAACATGAGGATAAGAAAGGGAAAAATAGTATAATAGGATAAGAACATGAGGATAAGAAAGGGAGAAATAGTAAAATAGGCAAACAAGAAGGAGAAGCGGGTAAAGCGAACGAAAAAGAGGAGATGGAGGAGGCAAAAATTAAAGAGAATACAGAATGAGATTAAAGCCATGCATACTTGATAAGAGAATAAAGAAGAAACAGCAGCAGTAGGAGGAGGAGGAGGAGGAGGAGAAGAAATAGGATCAGGTGAAGACATAGAGGAAGAAACGTGAATAGAGGTGGGAAACGAGAAATGTGATTAAGAAAGGTAATTGATGATGAGAATGATGGAACAAATATATGGAATGAGTAACACAACATACATACAATGGTTTAGCGTCATTTTCCATTACATGCATTGTAACGGCTCAGACGGGGTTGCCTTTCAGTAGTTGGAGTGTAGTGAAATACAATAAAGTCCCGCCACAGCACTGCCCCACCATGTCATCACCGTGGCTGATGTTGTATAGTGCTAACCGTGCCTCAGCAAGACTCAACAGAGTCCCCCTGCAGCACTTGCACCTGCAGTTTCTGCAACTACACCAGCCTTAACAGTGTTACAAAAAGACAGCACCATAACAAGACTCTACTGTATATTAGGTAATTTGGACTATAGAACAAT
Organism: Paralithodes platypus; assembly: GCA_032716605.1. NCBI lineage: Eukaryota > Metazoa > Arthropoda > Malacostraca > Decapoda > Lithodidae > Paralithodes > Paralithodes platypus. Next base: position 42,387,364 of record CM064514.1, read on the forward strand.
AAAGTCCTACCCCAACATTGCTCCAACATGCAAACACTGTTGCCGACACAGGTGTGGTGCCAAACAGCGCCCAGGCAAGACTCAGTCCCCTGTGGCACCTATCAGCGCCTCACCAGCCTCGGCAGTGCCATACCAAGATAGTGCTAAGATAAAGACTGTATTGTATAGTTGTTGTTGTTGTTGTTCCCCAAGCTGCCTGGCCGAACAGCCCCAAGGCCCCGAGTAAGGCCAAGGCCATAAACGAGCGACCCCACAGAACCCTCCCTGCCGACCACAATAAAGCCTGGGTGACCGAAGCCACTCCATGGCGGGGGGCTGAGAGGGTGCGTAAACGCCCGGGAAACCAAAGCCCCACCCAGGGCCCTGTGCCCCTCAGCAATTATGAAGAGAAAGTTGAGGGGCAAAGGAATAATGTGACGCTTTAGCTTCCAATCTTGGTAGATTGGGAGGTCAATCCACGGAAGAGACGCCGTCACTCGAGATCTAGAAAATATATAAGTAAAAGGAACAGTCAGAGTAAGCTATGGGTATGGCAGAGATCGCTCAGGTCTCACTCTGATAGACCAGCCCATCACCAGTGTATTGTATAGTAATGGCTGTTGGTCCACAAGTCTATCGCCATCCCCCCTATTAGTCGCCTTGTACGACACGCGTAGGATGCGTGAGGCATATTCTTTTTTTCCTCCACCATTAGATGAAGGCCCCCTGGGGGTAATGAGGAAAAGGAGTGAGAAAAAAAAATACTGATTAATTAAGGAAATATAGGGTCATGTACTGTAGATTAACAAAATGCTATGATAAACAAAAAATTACCTTGTTTCTGTAAGGTTACCGTTTAATTTATAATATTTCGTTCATCAATACATAGGGTTTTTCCGTGGTAAAGTTTAAGTATAGAGGCGCATATCGTAGAGCCATTTTCTGCAGCTTGAGGGTATTTGTTTACGCCTTAGCTCAAGAAAAGCTTCACTATGCTGGTAATTAGATGGGAACAAGTATATGATACGAAGCACATCATCTTACACTGACTGATGATTTATCACCATGTCACCATCGTAGATTCTTAATATGGCTCATCTAAGCAACGAGTTATACTTGTAGTAACAAATTAGATTGTGTGTGGAGAGAGAGAGAGAGAGAGAGAGAGAGAGAGAGAGACAGAAATAGTGGAGAACAATAATGTTGATTTATATTTTAAAATTCTGTTCACTGAATCACACCTTCCCCCAAATACAAACCGATATCACCATATTTGCCATATTTTTTGATATTTGTCCTTAAAGATCTGTGCCTCATAAAATATTATTTCTTTTCACTTAAACATTACGCTATACAGTGTGCATGATTATTTGTAACGCAGGTTCGACCCTGGGAGGATCACATGCTTTCATTAATTTAATAGGGAGGTGTTTGGTGTTGGGAGTGAAATTTATAAATTAGATTAAGAAAGATAATCAGCTTTCTCACATTTTATCTCAACTAGAATATATATATATAACTGGCGTTATACATTAAAAAAAAAAAAAAAAACGAGATAACTTGGGACTTTTATTCCTTCCTGACAAAAATGAATAAATAAATAAATAAATAAATAAATAAATAAAATATATAATATATATATATACCTGTATCTATATTGGGGCAAACATAGGCAAGCGCGATCACTTTAATTAACAAACCCGATAGGCTACGCGAAAGAAATGGGTGGGAAAAAAAAAAACCAAGAGAAGAAGGCCGACAAGTTGATTTGCCGAGGAAATTGAAAGTGGAGAGTGTTTGTAAGGGAAAGCGCAAGAAGTGAATTTGAGAAGACAAGGAATAAAGTTATCATGTCGGGAGATAATGAGAAAAAGAGAGAGAGAGAGAGAGAGAGAGGGAGGAGGGGGGTTGCAGAGGGTGACACACACTGCATTGTCTTAACATACACACACATATGAACTATTACGAACATTAAGTTAGAGGCTACCAAGTATGACAAAACTAGTAAAAGAGAGCAAACAAATATTGAAGAAAAAATATTATCAAGCTATATATTACCAATATTGAATTGATGCAATCGAACGCAAACTATAATGACAATAAGGAAATGTTAGGAAAATAAAGATAGTTATTTTCAATACACCTGTCTGAGAATATATTGAAGAATGCCATTAATAAGTGATGAAGGTGAAGCAAGCATAAGTTTACATAATTTAGCATGAAAACAGAATCAAGCAGGAAAGCCAGTAGTTTCAGTACGAGCATGAGAGAGAGAGAGAGAGGAGCCGGCCAGGAGGTGGAGAGAGAAGAGAGAGAGGAGAAGAGAGAGAGAGAGAGAGAGAGAGAGAGAGAGAGAGAGAGAGAGAGAGAGAGAGAGAGAGAGAGAGAGAGAGAGAGAGAGAGAGAGAGAACGTATAATATATGGACATTTTGTAAGCAGCCTTAACTTTGGTAAGGTGCATTATTCATGATGTGAAGTAATTGTGAGATAGAAGAGCATAAGTCATATAATCTAATAGACATACATTTAAGTCTGTAATAAATTATTAGTCTTTTAAGGACCGACATTAATTTAAGTATGCGGTAAAATACTAGTCATTTATGGACCAACATTATTATGTCGGTTATGAGAGAGATTTACATAGATACACTGGCCACACAGACCTTGAGAGAGAGAGAGAGAGAGAGAGAGAGAGAGAGAGAGAGAGAGAGAGAGAATATATCGGGAGAGGTGACAGAGAGAGATGAAAAAGTAAGAAAATAAGAGCATTCGAGAAAGTGCGAGAGAATGAAGACGAACCAGACACGACAGCGGAGGAAAGTGGAAAAGGGAATTATTTTTTTTCGTGCGAGGGTCAGTGGGACAGTAAGGGAAGAGAACGGGGGGGGGGAGTACAAAGGGTACAAAGTACAAAGGAGTACAAAGGAAATCAAGCAACAACAGATCTAGTGACCCTTCTAGGTTGCTTGTCCTCCAAAAAACTGAGGATCAAGTGTCCAAACAGTGGTTTAGAGTGGGTAAGGGAACATTGGAAGGGGAATTACTGCCCTGGAACTAATGTCCGTGGCAGGATTAGGAAGTTAGTAGGGGACAGATAGGTTAGTAACTGAGGGGGGGATAAAATAAAGTTATTCATTTACAAACGCAGTCAGTCAGTCGCGGGTTTGATGCGAGATATTTGTCTAGGCGGAGTTTAAATGAATCAACGGTGATGCAGTCTATAACGTTTCGGGGAAGCCCATTCCACAAGTTGACAACTCGATTGAAGAAGAAATTCTTAGATTCGTGTGAGTTAAAAGATTTACCAATAATTTTGCAACCGTTTCCCCGCGTGTAATTAGATTGGTCGATAGTGAAGTACTTACTACAGTTCATATTGTCGATGCCTTTGATGATTTTGAACACTTGAATTAAGTCACCTCTTAATCTGCGCTGGGTTAAAGGAAATAGATTTAATTCTCTAAGACGCTCTTCGTATGGTTTGTTCTTTAGGCTAGGTATCATTTTGGTAACTCTACGTTGAACTCGTTCTAGCTTGTTTATCTTTTTGGTAATAAGGGCACCAGGATTGAACGCAGTATTCCAGAAGAGGGCGGACTAATGAATTGTAAAGGGTTAGGATAACTTCTTTGGATTTATGCTCAAATGACCTGCCTATAAAGCCAATTATTTTGTTTGCCTTCTTAACAACTTCTGAACATTGTTGACTCGGTTTTTAGGTTACTCGATATTGTTACTCCCAGATCGGTTTCTCTGTTTACATTCTTAAGCTGAGTGCCATTCATCGAATAGTTTGCTTTCTCATTTAGGTATCCGATATGTAGTACTTTACATTTATCCGCATTGAAACTCATTTGCCAAATTTGGGCCCAACATGACAATTTATCTAGATTGTGTTGCATATCGTCAACTTGTTCTTTTGAGAGTACGCTATTTGCAATTTTTGTATCGTCAGCAAATTTTGAGATTGTACAGGTGAGACCCTCATCTATGTCGTTGATGTAAATTAGAAGAGAGAGAGAGAGAGAGAGAGAGAGAGAGAGAGAGAGAGAGAGAGAGAGAGAGAGAGAGAGAGAGAGAGAGAGAGAGAGAGAGAGATGGGGGGTGGGAAGGGGTAGAGAATGGGAAGTTAGACAGGAAGTGAATAGAATGGTGGAGGGAGGAAATGTTTTGTCACTCGGCTGGGCAATAAGTGAGACTACGACCTTTGGAGAACAAGGGATAGGAGAAACCAGTCAGTGAGAGAGGTAATAGGAGAATGGAGAAGTGAAGGAGATAATGGAATAGGTAAGAGATTATGAGGAGGTACTAGAGTAGAGGGGCAAGGAGAGAATGTAAGAGATAAGAGCATTTGAGGACAGGAGGACAAGATAATCCACTAAGAACATTATATACAGAAAAAGAGAAAGACACAGACGAAGACCTTTGAGGAATAAGAGATAGAGAGACCCAGTCATTGAGATTTGTATTAGGAGAGTAGAGAGGTTAAGGAGAGAATGGGAGAGATAAGAGCATATGAGGACAGGAGGAAAAAACCCCCACTAAGAACAGAAGATAATGGAAGAGACGAAGACCTTTGGGGAAGAACAAGAGATAAGTTTGTATTACTTTTTATATGAATTCGAGTCAGACAATTATATTCGGCTTAAGAAGGTATGTCGTCTTGAACAATTTAAAACTATCCCAATTTTTCCTTCCTAGCAAAGTACGACGATTGTATATTATTACTTCACCTACATTCAAACGAATTGATTCGACTACTGAAAAACCACAAAAGGGAACGTTCAACACTAGCTTCAGATTAAACACTGTGCTATGTTCGAACGTTGTTTTTAGAGTGTTCCTTAGATCCCCTGCCATCGTAAAATATTACCCCCTTCAAGCTAAAAAATACAAAAAAACAAACAAAAACACACATTCTGTTTTAAATATATTTGTATATATTCGAATGGAAGAAGTTCCGGTTTGTTTTAAATTGGTGGATCGCTATCGCTCACCATGGAAATATATGACACCTGAATCGGGCTAAATGTCTCATAATCGGCAACATAATGTGGTCAAGCGTCTTAAAAACGCCAAACAAATGGGGTTAAACAGAGATTATTCCAAACACACCAACCTTGGCATCGCTAGAATTGAGAGAACGGAGCCTTTAGAAACAAGAGAAAGGAGAACCCAGTTAACTACTCGCTTATTCTGGACTCCCTTCTCCCTCATGTTTAGCGTATTAGTTTTGAGATTTTATGACGTTTGTTCCGTTAGTTTGGCGATTGTGAGACCTTTCACCCCATTTGTTTTCAATATTATGACCTTTCGTGCCATTTAGCTTTCGACTTTTTTCCTGGCGAGCGATAGCGAGCCTTTTATTTTAGAAACGACCGGCCTTCGGCCGAGATATTTTTCTACCGAAAAATTTACAAATCTGTCTTGAAAGGGGGTCTAGGGGGTGTTTTTTTAAAGTTTGATAAAGGTCTAGCGAGGAAACTAAAATATAAAGTTAATAAACAAATGTATAGGCCAAAAACCAAGCGCCTACCCCCTTAACGAGGCGACCGGAGGAGAGACCAAGGTAATTGAGTCTTTTTATTTAACCCCTCTGTACCGGCGACGCCTTTTACATTATATGCTAGCTATATTTAGATGGGTTTGTGCAGTTTAAGAAGGATCTGTGGGAGTAAAAGGGGTTAAGTGAGATAGTTCGAAGCCTGTTAATTGGTGTAGCCTGTAAAAGGGTTAAGTGAGATAGTTCGAAGCCTGTTAATTGGTGTAGCCTGTAAAAGGGTTAAGTGAGATAGTTCGAAGCCTGTTAATTGGTGTAGCCTGTAAAAGGGTTAAGTGAGATAGTTCGAAGCCTGTTAATTGGTGTAGCCTGTAAAAGGGTTAAGTGAGATAGTTCGAAGCCTGTTAATTGGTGTAGCGTGTAAAAGGGTTAAGTGAGATAGTTCGAAGCCTGTTAATTGGTGTAGCCTGTAGGCAATATTTAAAGGTTTAAAAATCGCCAACCTTATGTGGTGAATGTCCTAAAATTTCACCTTTACTAATGAGGCTAAATACGAGGGAAGGTCCAGAAACCCCCTCTTTAAGGAGACATGGGCCGGTTTTCTGGTCCACTTTCTCCCTCATGATTAGCCCCATTAGTTTTCAGATGTTAAGATGTTTGCCCCATTAGTTATTCGATTTTAAGACCTTTCGCCCCATTTCTACGTCAATATTTAGACCTTTCGTGCTATTTAGGTGTCAATTTTTTCCCTGGCGAACGATAGTGAGCCTGTAATGCTGGAAGAACCGGCCTTCGACCGGTAAATTTTTCTACCGAAAAATGTACAAATTGATCTAGAAGGGGGATCTAATGGATGTTTTCATAAAATTTGATGGAGGTCTAGGGAGGAAACTAGAAAAATAATGAAGACATGCAAAAATCGCCCAAAAAGTAAACCATCCCCCCTTAACGCGAACGACAAGACAAGGATGAAATATAAGTAATACAGTTAAGGACCAAGACAGAAAGAAGCCTTGTATATCAAAGACGAAGGCCTTAGGCAACAAGATAAAAACAAAGTTAATCAATGAGATGAAAAGCGTTGAAGAGAACGGAGCTTTATGGGGGCATGGGTGGATTTATGGGGGCATGGGTGGATTTATGGGGGCATGGGTGAATTTATGGGGGCATGGGTGGATTTATGGGGGCATGGGTGGATTTATTCCCTCCTTTATATATTTTGTTTTATCATTTATATATTTGTTTTCTCCCTAGACTTCCATCAAGCTTTAAAAAACACCTCCCAATACCTTCCTTCAAGATAGATGTGTACATTTTTCGGTAGAAAAATTTCCCGGCCGAAGGCCGGTTCCTCTTGAATTACAGGCTCGCTTTCGCTCGCCAGGAAAAAATCGACACTTAAATGACAGAAAAGTCTTAATATTGAAAGAAATGGGTCGAAAGGTCTTTAAATTGCCAAACTAATGTGCCGAACGTCATAAAATCTGAAAACTAATGGGGCTAAACATGTGGAAGAAGGGGGACCAGGAAAGCGACCCATCTCCCCTTAAGATCTCTAAAGGAATCCCAGAGATAAAGGAAAGACATAGCCGGGGGAGAGGGAGGGGTGGGGGGGGGTGGGGTTGAGAAGGAGGATGGGAGAGGGGAAGGGGGGGGGGGGTATACGGGGGAAGATGGGCGTATTTATTTGCTCATTTATGTATCTTTTTATTATATTATTAGTGTCCTCCCTGTACCTCCATCAAGCTTAAAAATCACCCACCCAAGACCATTCTTCAAGATAAATTTGTACATTTTTCAGTAGATAAATATCCCGGCCGAAGGCCCGTTCCTCTTAAATTACAGGCTAGCTATCGCTCGCCAAGAAAAAATCAACACCTAAGTGGCACGATAGATCTTAAAATTGACATAAATGGAGCGAAAGTTCTTAAAATCACCAAACTAATGGGGCGAATGTGTTAATATCTCCAAAGCAATGTGGGGCTAAACATGAGGGAGAAATGGATCCAGAACAAAAATCCCTCAAGTGGAAATCTGTTAATGCGGCTCCACTACACCAGTATTACTATTTATTTACTTATATATATATATATATATATATATATATATATATATATATATATATATATATATAGTTAGTTAGTTAAGTTTTGACTTTTTTAAGATTTTTCTTTGTGTTATCAAGAGGCACAGCTAGGGAAATATGATCACAAATAATGTAAATGTAAATATATGTTGCAAACTTTTGGTTACACAAACTGAATTCATTTAATGAAAATACAATTCAGTTTTTAGATTTCCCAAGCACAGATTGATATGCATGACAAATTAATACGAAGTTATATATACGCACATTAACCCCTTCTGTACCGGGACACCCTTTGAGGAAGAACATGCAAATAACCAGGCACAAAATACACCAAAATACGGTAACTAATGCGTTGATGTTGATAGGGTAAATTGGCTGAGATATATATATATATATATATATATATATATATATATATATATATATATATATATACAGTATATACTGTATATACAGTATATATATTTTTTTCATTACCCGCACTCCAACTTTATGCTGCGTGAGAGAGAGAGAGAGAGAGAGAGAGAGAGAGAGAGAGAGAGAGAGAGAGAGAGAGAGAGAGAGAGAGAGAGAGAGAGAGATATTATAAAACTTCAAACTTCTTATTATTTTTTTTTTCTTTTCTGCTGGGTTGTGTTACTTCTCTACCTTTTTTCATGTTGTGTATTCTCTTTCTAGGCCCTATCATTTTATTTACTCATTCCTCTCCTCCTCCGAATATCTGTTTTATCTTCTCGGGTTCCTATATTCTTTATTTGTTTTCTGCCCCTCAAGCTCCCCCTCTCTCTGTTCTCCTCCTCCATTTCCTTCTGCTCCTTCTCTTCTTCCTTCTAATATTCCCTTCCTCCCCTTTTCCTATCTGTTTCGTTTCTCCTCCTATTCCACATCTTCTTATCTTCCTCCATCCCACCTTTCATTATTCCTATTTTTATCCCTGCTCGCCTCCCCCTTTTTGCATCTTTCCATTTTCTTCACATCCTTACCTCCTTCTTCTCAACCTCTCCCTTCCTCCTCCTCAATTCTCTTTCTAATTTACATCAACGACATAGATGAGGGTCTCACCTGTTCAATCTCAAAATTTGCTGACGATACAAAAATTGCAAATAGCGTACTCTCAAAAGAACAAGTTGACGACATGCAACACAATCTAGATAAGTTGTCATGTTGGGCCCAAATTTGGCAAATGAGTTTCAATGCGGATAAATGTAAAGTACTACATATCGGATACCAAAATGAGAAAGCAAACTATTTGATGAATGGCACTCAGCTTAAGAATGTAAACAGAGAAACCGATCTGGGAGTAACAATATCGAGTAACCTAAAACCGAGTCAACAATGTTCAGAAGTTGTTAAGAAGGCAAACAAAATAATTGGCTTTATAGGCAGGTCATTTGAGCATAAATCCAAAGACGTTATCCTAACCCTTTACAATTCCTTAGTCCGCCCTCTTCTGGAATACTGCGTTCAATCCTGGTGCCCTTATTACCAAAAAGATATAGACAAGCTAGAACGAGTTCAACGTAAGAGTTACCAAAATGATACCTAGCCTAAAGAACAAACCATACGAGGAGCGAGCGTCTAAGAGAATTAAATCTATTTCCTTTAACCCAGCGCAGATTAAGAGGTGACTTAATTCAAGTGTTCAAAATCATCAAAGGCATCGACAATATGAACTGTAGTAAGTACTTCACTATCGACCAATCTAATTACACGCGGGGAAACGGGTGCAAAATTATTGGTAAATCTTATAACTCACACGAAGCTAAAAATGTCTTCTTCAATCGAGGTGTCAACTTATGGAATGGGCTTCCCCGAGATGTTATAGACTGCAGCACCGTTGATTCATTTAAACTCTGCCTAGACAAATATCTCGCATCAAACCCACGACTGACTGCGTTTGTAAATGAATCACTTTATTTTATCCTCCCCTCAGTTGCTAACCCATCTGTACCCTACTAACTTCCCAATCCTGCCACAGACATTAGTTCCAGGGCAGTAGTTCCCTTTCCAATGTTCCTTTACCCACTCTAAACCACTGTTTGGACACTTGATCCTCAGTGTTTTGGAGGACAAGCAGCCTAGAAGGGTCACTAGATCTGTTGTTGCTTGATTTCCTTTGTACTCCTCCTCTCCTCAACCTCTCCCTTCCTCCTCCTCCTCCCCCTCCTTTCCTCAACCTCTCCTTTCCTCCTCCTCCATTCCACAACCTCTCCCTTCCTCCTCTTCCTTTTCTCAACCTCTCCCATCCTCCCATTCTCCTCGTACTTCTACTTCCTCTCCTCCTCCTCTTCCTCTTCTTACTTCTACTTTCTCTACCCATCACCAGCCAGTTATCCTCCTCCTCCTACTCCCTTCCTTCTTTCCTCAACCCCCTCCTCCTCCTCTTCATTCTCCTCCTTTCCTCAACCTCTCGATTCCTCCTCCTCCTCCTTTCCTCAACCTCTCCATTCCTCCTCCTCCTCTTCCTTCCTTCCTCCTCCTCTTCCTTCTACTTTCTCTACCAATCCCCAGCCAGTCCTCCTCATCCTACTCCCCTCCTCCTTTCCTCTCCCTCCTCCTCCTCCTCCTCCTCCTCCTCCTCCTCCTCCTCCTCCTTCTACTTTCTCTAACAATCCCCATGCAGTCCCCCTTCTTTCCTCAACCTCCTCCTCTCCCTTCCTCCTCCTCTTACTTCTACTTTCTCTACCCATCCCCAGCCAGTCCTCCTCCTCCTCCTACTCCCCTCCTTCTTTCCTCAACCTCCTCCTCCTCCCCTCCTTCTCCTCCTTCTTTCCTCCTCCTCCTCCTTTTACTTCTCTTTCTTTCCTCCTCCTCCTCCCCCTCCTCGTCTGCCTCTTCCATTATCCTCTTATGCCTGTGATCCTGAGATAATGAAAAAACTTGGCATTTCACTTCCACTCATGGGTCTCTCCTGGAGTGGACAAGTTCACAGAAGGATATATACTTACAGCAGGCAAGTTTCTGAGAGAGAGAGAGAGATTGAGTGAGTGAGTTGAACAGACACATCGATAGGCAGACAGGTAGTAGAACAGACAGACGAAACAATGAAATGATAGTCTAGACATGCAGTATAATGTATTCTATATTGCCTATAATTTAAGTAAGGTGAGAAGAGTCAATAATTAAGTTGTAAATATAAAAGATGAAATTTATTTAGACTAGGAAACAAGGAATATGCAAGTAATAATGCAAGACAATAAACAGCGAGACACAAAGGACAAGAAGATGGGAGGATAAATAGAGAGGATTGGTTTGAGGGGAGGTTTTTTGTTTTCTCCCTAGACCTCCATCTAGCTTAAGGGGGGTCAAAGTTTTTGTTTTCTCTTTCCCTGGCTTGTATTCATTCGGCCCCATTCAGCTAACTGTTTTAAGACGTTTATCCCCATCCAGGTATCGATTTCTTCCTGGCGAGCGATAGCGAGCCAGCATTGTATGGAGAAATTCGGCTTCGCCGGAGACATTTTTCTATCGAAAAATTTACAAATTTAGCTTGCTGTCAAAACAAAAATATGTATATGCTGGCTCGCTACCGCTCGCCAGGAAAATATTGACACCTGGATGGTGGTAAACGTTTTAAAGCAGTAGGCTGAATGGGGCCGAATGGATACAAGCCAAAGAGAGAGGGAGAGAAAGAGAAAAAAAGCGAGGTGGGCTCCCTTAAAATAATACCCCCAAGACCCCCGTTACAATAGAGGCGTTTACAGAATCCGTATGTCTGACATTGTTTGTCAGACATATTTGATTAACCCTTTCTGTACAGGAAACGTCCTTTTAATTTTATTCTAGCTATAGTTAGACGATGTTGTGCAGTTTGAATTAAGAAGGATCTGTGCCACTGTGGTAGTAAAAAGGGTTAAGTGAGATAGTTCGAAGCCTGACTATTGCTTGAGGCCCTTTATAAATCAAATAAAGGGTTAAGTGAGATAGTTCGAAGCCTGACTATTGCTTGAGGCCCTTTATAAATCAAATAAAGGGTTAAGTGAGATAGTTCGAAGCCTGACTATTGCTTGAGGCCCTTTATAAATCAAATAAAGGGTTAAGTGAGATAGTTCGAAGCCTGACTATTGCTTGAGGCCCTTTATAAATCAAATAAAGGGTTAAGTGAGATAGTTCGAAGCCTGACTATTGCTTGAGGCCCTTTATAAATCAAATAAAACCGTCTAATAGTAGCCAGAATAAAGTTAAAAAAACGTCGCCGGTACTGAAGGGGTTAATTATAAAATATGGGCCATAGCATACAATATAATTTGTTGACCAAGGGCTATCAATTTCATATAAATGTCTTAATCTATCTGTTAAGGAAGAAATATATACGTGTGTGTCTATTACATGTGTTATTATATATTGTCGCTGCCACATTTAGATTGTAAGCTGCATCTACTGGCCTCTCCCAAGAAATAAAGATGAAGTATGTCAGCCATGGTTTAGGAAATTAATTCTCTCTCTCTCTCTCTCTCTCTCTCTCTCTCTCTCTCTATCTCTATCCAGGCCCAATCCCCACTTTTAATTAGTTTTAATTATTTTTAATTAATTATACTGAAAGTTTATTGGTGACAGCTTTGGTACATTTGACGAGTTGGTAGGAGTATGAGAGAACGATTAAATTAATTATGCCATCACTCAATATCTACCATAGATAAACAGTAACCACACACACACACACACTGTACAGTACAAACACATACAGCAAATAATCATAAAATTTGCGCACACACATACACACACGCACACATGATCACTCTCTCACACACGCACTCCGACATTATCGTCTATTATAAAAAGATGCTGCCTACCGATAATAATTTATGTTCGATATAATCTTGCTAAATGTCAAAGTTCACAGACTGCCGCTCAAAACACCCCATATACTAGGTGTAGTTAGTTACCTATAGCTTTAGGGGAAATGGTGGCTTTTTCTGGCCCCTGTTCTCCCTCATGTTTAGCCCCATTAGTTTTGACATTTAAAGACGTTCGCCCCATTGGTTGGGCGATTTATAGACATTTCGCCGCATTTCATTGTCAATATTAAGACCTTTCATATAATTTAGGTGTCGATGTTTTTCCTGACGAGCGATAGCGAGCCTGTAATATAGGATTAACCGGTCTTCGGCCGGGACATTATTCTATCGAAAAATATACAAACATATCTTGATGGGAGTCTTAGGGATGTTTTTTAAAGCTAGATGGAGATCTAGGGAGGAATCTAAAAACAACAATTAAAAGATAAATACATAAGCAAATAAATACGGCCATCCTCCCTTAACCTCTCTTAAGGGGAGGTTTTTAGTTGATTCCCTAGACTTCCATCAAGCTTAAAATTACTCCCCCTTGACCCCCTTTCAAGATAAATTTGTACATTTTTCGGTAGAAAAATGTCCCGGCTGAAAGCCGGTTCCTCTTATATTACAGGCTCGCTATCGCTCGCCAGGATAAAATCGACACCTACATGGCACGAAAGGTCTTAAAATTGACAGAAATGGGTCAAAAGTTCTTAAAATCGTCAAAATAATGGGGCGAACGTCTTAAAATTAGAAAAGCAATGGGGCTAAATATGAGGGAGAAAGGAGTCAAGAAAAAAATCTCTCAAGTGGATATCTCTCCGGGGACATGGGCCGTTTTTATTGTCTATTAATTAATGTATGCCTTTATTTCTTAGTTTCCTCGCTAGACCTCCATGAAGCTTAGAGAAACACCCCCTAGACCTCCTTCCAAGATAAAACTTTACATTTTTCGGTAGAAAAATGTCACGGCCGAAGCCCGCTTCCTCTTAAAATTACAGGCTCGCTATCGCTCGCCAGGAATAAATCAACACCTAAATTGCACGAAAGGTCTTAACATTGACAACGAAATGGGGCGAAAGGTGTTGAAATCGCCAAACTAATGGGCCGAGCGTCTTATAATCTCAAAACAAATGAGGTTCAACAGGAGGGAGAAAGGGGACCAGAAAAGCGGCCCATCTCCCCTTAACCTGCTCTTTTTTGCTATGTTTCTGTTGCCATTTGTGTATCTGTAAATGCCTATAAATCTTCTCTCTCTCTCTCTCTCTCTCTCTCTCTCTCTCTCTCTCTCTCTCTCTCTCTCTCTCTCTCTCTCTCTCTCTCTCTCTCTCTCTCTCTCTCTCTCTCTCTCTCTCTCTCTCTCTCTCTCTCTCTCTCTCTCTCTCTCTCTCGTTTACACACACCACTAAACTTGCACATATGTAACTAGCAAATGTCAGATAGTTTTATATCGTTATATACAGCAATACAAATTCACATATACTGTATGTGTGATTCTCTCTTGCGTTTATTCAGCCTTTAGCTGCAAATCAGAATAAATCGTTGTATTGTTACTATATTAGTAGTAGTAGTAGTAGTAGTAGTAGTTGTTGTTGTTGTTGTTGTTGTAGTTGTATTTTTTGTATTAGTTTCTTTTATTATTATTACCAGTACATAGTCTATCTTTATTACTTTCATTTATTATTATTATTATTATTATTATTATTATTGTTACACAAGTATATATCTATCTATCTATATGTCTGTGTCTGTCTGTCTGTCTACGGTATATTTTTCATCTTAGATAACGTTTACATTTTTCGATAGGTTTGATTCGATAGCCAATGTGTTCAAACGTTATCATATACGGTATATTATAGTGTCAAGGAAAAACTCAAATGATGAAGTTTGGAATTGACAAGTTATTTATAAAACACGTTAATCATAGTTTTAACCCATAAAGTACCGGTAACCTCCTTTGCATTGTATTCTGGCAACTATTAGACGATTGTATTCAGTTTAGGAAGGACGTCTACCAATAAAAAGGCTACAGACTATATAAATTCATCCTTTCAGCTGCCATATCTCCTTCCTAAGCTTAATGAAATCGTCTAAATGTAGCTGAAATCAAATAATAAAAGTACGTCGCCGGAACAGAATGGGTTAACAGTAAACAAACACATGTGTTCTGTATTATAGTGTACAGTGGAGATCAGATTTTATTAAGGGAGCCCACCTCGCTTTTTTGTTCTCTTTCTCTCCCTCTCTCTTTGGCTTGTATCCATTCGGCCCCATTCAGCCTAATGTTTTAAGATGTTTACCCCCATCCAGGTGTCAATATTTTCCTGGCGAGCGGTAGCGAACCTGCATATATATATTTTTGTTTTGACAGCAAGCTACATTTGTACATTTTTCGATAGAAAATGTGTCCGGCCAAGCCGGATTTCTCCATACAATGCTGGCTCGCTATCGCTCGCCAGAAAGAAATTGACACCTGGATGGGGATAAACGTCTTAAAACAGTTATCTGAATGGGGCCGAATGGATACAAGCCAGAGAAAGAGAGAAAAGGAGAGAAAGATAAAAAAAACAGGTGACCCCCCCCCCCCTTAACACGATTGATTTGCATGGTGTGTGAACGTGAATACGGTATATCAATAAGTGATATTTATATTTACGGTACCCATATTATTGTTGTTGTTGTTGGTGGTGCTGCTGCTGTTGTTGTGGTTGTTGTTGTTGTTAGTAGTAATTCTACTATTGATATGTATTATTCCATGGTTTAATATAGCCTATACCGGGTATGTTAATCAATATTATTTATGTATGTGTGTGTATATACAAGTACTTATTATTATTATTATTATTATTATTATTATTATTATTATTATTATCATTACTATTATTATTATTATTATTATTATTATTATTATCATTACTATTATTATTATTATTATTATTATTATTATTATCATTACTATTATTATTATTATTGCTATTATTATTATTATTATTATTATTATTATTATTATTATTATTATTATCATTACTATTATTATTATTATTGCTATTATTATTATTAGTATTATTATTATTATTATTATTATTATGTAAGGAAGAATGACAGGTATCTCAGGAATATAATAATATGTGTGCAGGCCTAGTTGATATGATGAGCTACGCCGGGTAAGTGACAGGTACTGTAGGTGGGCTGGGGGATGCGAGGGAGGTAAGTTGATAAGGTATACCGGTCGCTAGTTCTACTCTGGTCTGATTGAGAGAGAGAGAGAGTTTGTGTGTGTGTGTGTGGCTGTGTGAGAGAGAGAGAGAGAGTTTGTGTGTGTGAGAGAGAGAGAGTTTGTGTGTGTGTGACAGAGAGAGAGAGAGAGAGTTTGTGTGTGTGAGAGAGAGAGAGAGAGTTTGTGTGAGAGAGAGAGAGTGAGAGTGAGTGTGAGTTCGTTAAACCTTATTCGTCTTAACATACGTTCGGAGGCCGGATACTTGAAAGAATATGACCTCTTTGCGTTCCCCTTCTGACCGTCGTATCTGAACCAAGACGTTATAATCGAGTATGCCACCTTATTGTGTTATGTTGTGTTGTCCCTGTTCGGGCTCTGTCTCGAGTCCCCCACCCCTCCAAAAAACAACAACAACACACAACAAAAAAAGAGGAGGGGGGGGGGGGGGGAAATGGGCCTTAGTATAATATAGGCTACATTACATACATACCCTATTAATTCTCTACCGGGCCCTATAGTCTCCGGCCACCACTCCAGCCCTGACAAGACTCACCTGTCTAAACCTTCAATTGAGTTAATTTACTTTTGTTATTCATATTACCGGCACTGTATTTAAGGGGGGATGCGAGTCTTATTTGCTCATTTGTGTATCTTTTTATTCCCGGTATTTTTTTTAAGTTACCTCCCAAGACCATCAAGCTTAAAACAAAAACTCACCAAGACCACCTTCAAAATAAATTTGTACATTTTTCGATAGAAAAATGTTCCGGCCGAAGGCCGGTTCCTCTTAAATTACAGGCTCGCTATCGCTCGACAGGAAAAAATCGACACCTAAATGACACGAAAAGTCTTAAAATTGACAAAAAAATAGGGAGAAAAGTCATAAAATTGACAAACTAATGAGCCGAACGTCTTAAAATTTAAAACAAATAATAGGGTTAAAGATCAAGAAGAAGGGGGACCAAAAAAAACGACCCATCTCCCCTTAAAGAATGTTGACATTTACACTTATCATCCTGGCCATGCTTATATGGTCGATATTTGTCTTTGAATTAGGTTATATATATTTGGAAGTGTTTTCGCATTACGGGTTATTGTTTTGAATATATATATATATATATATATATATATATATATATATATATATATCGTTTATTTACATTTAAATGGAATCGTGCAGCACACTTCGGAATGTTATTAGGGTATGGTAATATTTTCAATTGTTCTATTTCCTTTTTTTTTTAAATTGTTTTATTTAAATTGTTATATTTCCTTTCTTTGTTTTTCAATTGTTATATTTCCTTTCTTTGTTAGTTGTTACTTTTGTTATATAAGTATACTAACGGCCAGAAATATATTATCTACCGTACACACATGATACGTAGGCGTCATAATAATGAAGGGTTGATACTGTATTGTCAACAGCTACAAAGTGAAATTACCTTTAATATTAATACTTATTTACGGACTTGTGGGGTCCACCTCGTATTTTGTCCTCTCTCTCTCTCTGGGTTGTATCCATTCGGCCCCATATAGCCTACTGTTTAAGACGATGATCCTCATCCAGGTGTCGATTCATCCTGGCGAGCGTTAGCGAGCCAAAACAAATGTTGAATGTATTTGAGAGCAGGCTAAATTTGTACATTTTTTGATAGACACATTTCTGCGGCGAAGCCGGATATCTCCATACAATGCTGGCGAGCGATAAATTGCCATCTGAATGGGGATAGACGTCTTAAAACAATAGCCAGAATATTATGTATAAACGCGTCATAATCCTCAAAGGGTTAAAGGTCTTTTCTTAAAATGCACATAATATTCTAGTTGTAGCCAGAATAAACAATCAAAGCTCATCATAATCCTCAAGGGGTTAAACTGGCAGAACAATTAAAACTATACAAAAAATCCATCGTACAGCCGGTATCACACGAGAGCTTTTATAGTCAACATTCGATAATCAACATTTTTCTGGCAACATTTCTGGAACATTTTGCACTGGTATTGGTAACTAGACTGATGGTAGATGAATTTAGGTAAACGAAGTATTAAAATGTTGACCTCATAAGCTGCCAGTCCAGTATTGAGGGAAAAAGCACTTGTGTGATACCGGCTTTAGCGAGCCCACCTCGCTTTGTTCCCCTTTCTCTCCCTCTCTCTTTGGTTTCTATCCATTTGGTCCCATTCAGCTTACTGTTTTAAGACGTTTACCCCCATCCAGGTGTCAATATTTTCCTGGCGAGCGGTAGTGAGCCAGCATATATATATATATGTTTTTTACAGCAAGCTTAATTTGCACATTTTTCGATAGAAAAATTTCTCCGGCGTAGCCGGATTTCTCCATACAATGCTGGCTCGCTATCACTCGCCAGGAAGAAATCCACACCTGGATAGGGATTAACGTCTTTAAACAGTTGCGGAATGGGGCAGAATGGATACAAGCCAGGGAAAGAGAGAAAAGGAGAGAAATATAAAAACAGCCGGTGACCGCCCCCCTTTAGGCTGATCGTCAAATGGACACTCTGCAGGCATGTCAGATTTGCAGGCAGGTATTAAAACCGGTACGGTATTTGACGGTTTCGTTCTGTTTTGTAATTGTCTGTGTTTTACTGTATTGTGTATGCGTAAAAATAGTTTCTAATAAGTTTCTTTCTTTACAGGTATGGTAAATGTCTTCTTCTATGGCACCTACTGGATTGACGTAAGTACTAAGTATATATATATATATATATATAATTGAAAAGTGCTTTGAATGTAATATTCGGCGTGCAAAACTATTTAAGAAAATTTGTTTCTAGAAAATTAATTTTATATGATTTACAATATATTTTATTTGAAATTATTTATTCAATCATGATCGTCTCCATCAATTCATGCATCGTGCAAAATAATAAGAATAATAATTCAGTTGCCTAAACATCTATTTAAATGTAATCATACTACCGGCTAAAAAAAAAATAGAAATTATAATGTAAAACTTGCAAAATACCGGTATTACTCTGTGGAATGCCAATTCAAATTTTGGTATAATGTTTTCAACAACAAAAAGTGTTAATCACACATGATAGATGTGCTAAAGTATTCATACAATTTATATTATTATTTGTGTTGTATTTTATTATTATTGTTATCATTATTGTTATTGCTATTATTATAATTGTTATTATTATTATTATTCTTATTATTATTATGTAACATGAAACAAGATATTCTGTTATAGTTATGATATATTACACATGAACAGGGCTCAAGATAAACCGAAACTCCCGTATATTTACAATAAGTACTTACTTTATTATGTAGGTTTAGTTTTGTTCAACTTTTATTCACGGCACTGAATTTTTCTCTCCTTCATATCCATACTGTCCATTCACTGATATAACAGAGTCACACAAGGACCTTATTATAGCAATTATTTATTATTTAGACGTGTGTGAATTTGTGTTTTGATCTTTGTTTGTTTGTTTGTTGTTTTTGTGTTTTCCCTGTTCTTGCTCTGTCTTGAGTCAGCCACCCCCAAGAAAAAAGGAAAACAAAAAAAATAGAATAAAATAGAAAATAAAAATAAAAATAGGAAAAGTGGGGATTGGGCCTGAACATACGGATAGATAGATACATTTATTGGCAATTATATTCCTGCAGTATTTCCGGGCTCTTTCCCACTGGGTCTCACAAGTAGACTGAAGGTTGACTGTAAATTAAGGGGAGACTGACCGTTTGTTTGGTCTATTAATTCATTTATTCATATATTGTTTTAGTTTCCTCCCTAGACCTCCATCAAGCTTAGAAAAACACCCCCTAGACCCCCTTCAAGATAAATTTGTAAATTTTTCGGTAGAAAAAAGTCCCGGCCAAAGGCCGGTTCCTCTTAAAATTACAGGCTCGCTATCGCTCGCCAGTAAAAATTTGACACCTAAATGGCATGAAAGGTCTTAAAATTGAGAACGAAATGGGGCGAAAGGTGTTAAAATCGCCAAACTAATGGGCCGAAGGTCTTATAATCTAAAACAAATGGGGCTAAACATGAGGGAGAAGGATGTCCAGAAAAACGGTCTGCCTCCCCTTAATGCTGAAAATCGCTAGAATAATGCCACACTCTCTAGAATATCGCTCGAAAATGGCTCGCATCTCCAGAGTATCGCTAGAATTTATGTAACTGCATTCACTCAGTCTTGTTTTTTTCTTGTTCAAAAGCTACGAGACCAACATTGTCGAAAAGTATTTGTTGGGAAAAGAGTTTGTGTGAAGTTCCATATAGATTACTAGATAAGATACAGTAGGTAATGATAATTTCAACATTTCTATGCCCGTACTTGAGAGTTCCGTATGGAGCTCAGTGGTCTGGTTAATCTGCTCTACATAACTAACTAAGGGCCACTTTTAGAGTCAGGCATAATAGAGTTATGCTCTAAAATATATTCGATATTATTTTATTAATTGTGTTATCTATCAAAGATACAGTAACAAAATTACTTTATTAGATCTGTTGTGCATAATCAGCATAATTTCGACTCTATAAACTGCCTCAAAACTTCTGTGTTTAATTTTAGTAATATTAAAGCAAAGTAAATAATTCAAATACAGGATAATCATTAAGTATTATTGCCACGTAAACACCCATTACTCTCACTCCCATTAACCCCTTCTGTACCAGCGACGGCTTTTTAATTCTATTCCAGCTATATTTAGACGATTGTGTGCAGTTTAAGAAGGAGCTGTGGTAGTAAAAAGGGTCAAGTGAGATAGTTAGAAGCCTGTTACTTGCTTGAGGCCCTTTTTAAACTGAATATAGTCTTCTAAATATAGCTAGAATATAATTAAAAAGACCTCGCCGGTACAATAAGGGTTAACATTTCCTACCATCCTCTTACGTGCCCCCCCCCCCCACACACATTCCCATTCCCATTCCTAAATCATTGGACCGTCATTCAACACCGGCGCTCCCTAATTCCCACTCTCGCTCACTCTGATTACTTTCGATGCTCGTGCAGAGACGCGTAATCCTGGTTGCACTCAAAATCAACTTCCTAACTTTGTCTCTATTAAGGGGAGACAGACCGTTTTGCTGGACCCCCTTCTTCCTCATGTTTAGCCCCACTAGTTTTGAGATTATAAGACGTTCGGCCCATTAGTTTGGCGATTTTAACACCTTTCGACCCATTTCGTTGTCAATTTTAAGACCATTCGTGCCATTTAGGTGTCGATTATTTCCTGGCGAGCGAAAGCGAGCCTGCAATTTTAAGAGGAACCGGCCTTCGGCCGGGAAATTTTTCTATCGATTTTTTTTTTTTTTTGTCTAGGGGGTGTTATTCTAAGCTTGATGGAGGTAACCTCCTAGGGAGGAAACTAAAAGAATATTTGAATAAATGAATTAATAGACCAAATAAACGGTCTGCCTCCCCTTAACTTGAAATTTCTAGCCTCACTTTTATAACTAGTTTGTCTGTTTTGTCTTGAAATTTCTAGCCTAACTTATATAGCTAATTTATTTGATCTTGAAATTTCTAGCCTCACTTGTATAGCCTAGATACTTTGTCTTTTGTATCTTGACATTTCTAGCCTCACTTATATACTGTATATAATTTTTCTTTTTTATCTTGAAGTTTCTAGCTTAACTTATATAGATACTTTTGTCTTTTTTATCTTGAGATTTATAGCCTCACTTATTTATATACTTTTTCTTTTTTATCTTGAAATTTCTAGCCTCACTACAGTAAAAACTTTGTTGTTTATCTTGAAATGTCTAGCCTCACTTATATATATATATATACTTTGTCTATTTTGTCTTGAAATTTCTAGCCTAACTTATATAGATACTTTGTCTATTAACTTGACATTTCTAGCCTAACTTATATAGCTAGTTTGTCTTTTCTATCTTGATATTTCTAGCCTAACTTATATAGATATCTTGAAATTTCTAGCCTCACTTATATACAGTATATATACTTTGTCTGTTTTATCTTGAAATTTCTAGTCTCACTTACAGTATATACAGTATATATACTTTGTCTGTTTTATCTTGAAATTTCTAGTCTCACTTATATAGATACTTTGTCTTTTTTTATCTTGAAATGTCTAGCTTAACATATAGATAATTGTGTCTTTTTTTTATATTGAAATTTCTAGCCTAACAGTAGATACTTTGGCTTTTTTATCTTCAAAATTTCTAGCCTCGCATATATAGTTATTCATATTCCAACTCGTTTTCAAAATGATCTCTCTAACTTTGTCTGTGACTCAAATTCCTACTTTCATATGCAGAAACTCCTACTCCTACTTGTTTTCAAAATCAACTTTCTAACTTTCTGTTTATATCTCAATTTCCTTCTATTTTTTCATTAATATGTTAACTCTTTCTCAAACTCTAATCTTAGTTTTTGTATATATCAAATTCATACATCCATTCAGATATTTATTTCACTCCGTCATTCAATCACATATTCATGTTCACAAGACTCCCTCCTTCTGACCCCCCCCCCCCCCCTACCCAACTACCCCTAGGCTCTTTCATCAATATAATGTCTACATTTAAGGGGGGATGGGCGTATTTATTTGCTCATTTATTTATGTTTATATATTGTTTTTTGTTTCCTCCCTAGACCTCCATCAAACTTAATAAATACCCCCAAGACCCTCCTTCAAGATTAATTATGTTCTGGCCGAAGGCCGGTTCCTCTCAAATTACAGGCTCGCTATCGCTCGCCAGGAAAACAAATCGACACCTGAATGGCACGAAAAGTCTTAATATTGACAACAATGGGGCGTAAGGTCTTAAAATCGCCAAACTAATGAGCCGAACGACATACAATCTGAAAACTAATGGGGCTAAACATGAGGAAGAAGGGGGACCAGAAAATTCTACCCATCCGCCCTTAATACCTTCTCTCCGCGCTCCTCCTGCCAGAGTCCTGTTATAATTATAGACTTTACCTTCTGTTTCTTGTTTTACTATATTGTTGTTCATGTTTTCGTTTTTATTGTTATTGTTCTTATTGTTGCTGTTGTTGTTATGTTCTTCTTTCTCCTCGTCCTATTCGTTCTGTCTCTTACCTCTCCTCTTGGCTCCTACTTCTCCTTCTTCTTCTTCTTCATTCTCTCTTACACATTCACTTTCACTCGCCTTATTCCCTCTACCCCCCCCCTCCTTCCGTCTCTCTCCCCCCCCCCCCCCCCCCCCCCCCCCCCCCCCCCTTCATCAATATAATGTCCACAGGTACTAATAGCTTCTGTCCGCGCTCCTGCCTTTCTCTGTCCTGTTTATTATAACCCTCTTTTTTTTCTGGTGCTCTGTTGGTTAAGGGGAGATGGGGCGTTTTTTTTTTTTTTGTTTTTTTTTTTTTTCTATGTGATTGAGGGAGGCAAAAGGCATAACTGCCTATAGCGAGTGCCTCCCCCATAGTTGAAAGAGTGACAGGGCCAAAATCAAGGGACGTTCGAGCCAAAATGCCTGGACACACGGAGTTTGAAGCAAATTAAGTCATAGGAAGAGGGAAAGACTGATTCTGGGAGAGAGTTCCAGAGCTCAGCTGTTGAGTAGAAGAAAGTTTGAGAGTAACGTTTCACTCTTGGGTTGGAGAGTTGCACAGAGTAGGGGTGGGATTGAGTTGCAAGACGGGTACCACGTGCCCTACGTAAAGGAGGTGGTATGCACTGGGATAGCTCTGAGGAACACTGATTATTATAGTAGCGATAGAATAGCGAGAGAGATGCAACATTGCGGCGGAGAGAGAGAGATTGCAGAGAGTTGGTGAGTGGACGGGAGTTAATGATACGAAAGGCCTTCCTTTCAACTTTGTCTAGGAGAGCAGTGTGAGAGGAACCTCCCCACACATGTGAACAATACTCAATACAAGGGCGCACTATGCCCCTGTACAGAGCAAGAAGCTGTGCAGGGGAAAAGAACCCCCTAAGGCGGTTGAGCACACCCAGCTTCTGGGATGCTGCCTTAGCAAGACTGGTAATATGGTCCTTCCAAATGAGAGCAGAAGAAAAAGAGACACCAAGAATATTGAGAGAAGATGAAGGGTTGATTTTTGTATTGTTGAAGAATAAGGGATAGTCCGCTGGGAGATCCTGACGGGTAGATAGATGGAGAAATTGGGTTTTGGAAGCATTAAAGTTAACAAGGTTTTCTCTGCCCCAATTGGAAATAGTATTTAGATCAGAATTTAAGAGTTCTATGGCTTCATTACGTTTGTCGTGAGGGATTGCTGGCTGGGGCGTTCTGAAAAACTAATGGAGTAGTGCAAGGTTGAGTCGTCTGCGTATGAATGGATGGGAATTAAGGTACAGTTAAGGAGATCATTTATAAAAATTAGAAAGAGAATAGGAGATAGGACAGAGCCCTGAGGAACACCGGAGTTATAGAGTGAGGAAGTGAACAATGGCCGTCCACAACCGCGGCTATGGAACGGCCGGAAAGGAAATTAGAGACAAAGGCACAGATGGAGGGATAGAAACCGAAGGAGGGTAGTTTAGAAATTAAAGATTTATGCCAGACTCTATCGAAGGCTTTCGATATGTCTAGTGCAATAGAAAAAGTCTCACCGAAGTCCCGAAAGGAGGATGACCAAGAGTTAGTAA
This sequence comes from Paralithodes platypus, assembly GCA_032716605.1. NCBI lineage: Eukaryota > Metazoa > Arthropoda > Malacostraca > Decapoda > Lithodidae > Paralithodes > Paralithodes platypus. The sequence goes on from CM064514.1 coordinate 42,411,508, forward strand.
GATATGAAAGAAGATCACCAGTAGAGCGACCCTTAAGGAAGCCATACTGGCGATCTGAGAGCAGATTATGAGAAGAGAAATGCTTAAGAAATTTGGAAGCAAATTTGTCTGGTCTGGTTTGTCTGGTATCCCCTTCTTCCTCAGGTTTAGCCTCCTTAGTTTTCAGATTAGATGATGTTTGGCCCAATAGTTTGGCAATTTTAAGGCTTTTCAACCCATTTCTTTGTCAATATTAAGACTTTTCGCAACATTTAGGTGTCGATTTTTTCCTGGTGCGATAGCAAACCTGTAGTAACTCAGGGGTGGGGAACGTCCGGCCCGGGGGCCTGATAAGGTCCCCGGGCCCATTTGATCAGGCCCAAAAGACAATATATGTGAATGCTGAAATGTGCTAATTTCCTTCCTATTTAATACGTTTTAAAAAGTCATTTTAATCTCTGAAGATTAAATCGAAAATTACAGACTACTTGTGTTGATAGTCACACTATCATACAACAATTATACAAATACAAAAATAATTAAACTAGTAATAATCAACCCCTGGGCCTTGACGATCATGGCGCACTTTGGCAATTTATTGTGGCTATCATGATTAAATTATTTTATACAGCTTCCAAAGGATCTGTGGGTATTTTATATGACTATCTCATTTAACTTTCTAATTTTCATACCCCCTTCTTAATCTTGTCTATCGTTGTCAAGTGCGGTGGCTGAGTCGCGGGAAAATGTTCATGCAGTGTTACAAACTGCATGATGAAGTAAAGCAATTGATGGAGATGAAGAAAAACCCTCTCATGAAACTTAGTAATAGCAAGTGGCTGTGTGATCTAGCATTCATGTTTTACATTACCAAGTATTTCTCAGAACTGAACGTCAAGCTTCAAGGCCCCAATCAGCTTCCTAGCTCACGGCATTCAAATGTGAAATAATTTTATGCTAAATTAAAGCTGTGGAAAATGCAACTCGAAAGGAATAACACTGCACTTTCCCACTTTGCAAACAGAAAAGCCTTCTACAACATCGGATTATGCTGGTGAATGTGCAAAACTAATTGAGGCATTTAATGAAAGATTCAAGGGCGTGAAAAGTAAACAGCAGGAGTTGAACATCTTTGCTACATCGTTTAATGTGGAATAAATTGATGTGCCTGATAACCTGCAACACAAAATAATTCAGCTGCAAAGTGATGATGAGCTGAAAGTTAGGTACGATAATCACCCCTTCCTTGAGTTCTATAGATGGTACATACACGCTGATGATTTTCCCAATTTGAGGAGGCATCCACTGACGTTTACATCTGTGTTTGGAACCACTTTTTTTTTTTTTTTTTTTTTTTTCAAAATTTTCCCTTGCAAAGAGTCGACTGCTTTCCAAACTGACTGACACAATCCTGGAAAACCAGCTGCGACTAGCAACAGCATCAATACCAGCTGACATAACACGCCTCGCCAAAGAGAAGGAGTTCCAACCATTACATTAGGGGTGACTTAATGTTTGACCAGTAAAAGCAGGCTGATTTTTAAGTTGATAATTTTGTATGGCCCTCGAATGATGTCATACATGTCCAACTGGCCTTTGATAGGAAAAAGATTCCCCATCCCTGCATAGTTTAAGAGAAAAAGCCGGGACATTTTTCTATCGAAGAATAAGGGTCTTGGAGGGTGTTTTTTAAGCTTAATGGAGTTCTAGGGAGGAAACTACAGAAATTATAAAAAATATACAAAAATGAGGAAATAAATACGCCCATCCCCTCTTAATTCTCCCTTTCTCTCTCTGCCTCCCAGTCAGAAAAAGTCATACGGGTACTTACTTAGGTGGTTGCTGACCTTGAACTCTGCTAAGTGCAAAACCATGCACTTTGGGAGCAGGAACACGAGACCAGACTACAACTTGAACGGTGTTGCCCTGAGCAAGTCCACCGTAGAGAAATACCTGGGGATCCTGGTCTCAGAAGATCTCAAAGTGGCATCACACATCGCTGCAATAGCAGGGAAAGCCAACAGCAGGGTTAGAATAATCAGGAGGAACTTCACCTACTTAAACCAGGAAATTGTGTGAGCCCTCTACACTTCCTTGGTCAGACCCTTGTTGGACTATGGTGCACAGTGCTGGTCCCACTACCATAGCTAAGGACATAGACCAGCTGGAAAGGGTTCAACACAGGGCGACGAAGCTAGTACCAGAGATCGCACATCTAAGCTACGAAGAGAGATGCCGAGCCGTGGGACTGCAAACACTGAGGGACCGCAGGAAATGGGGGGGATATGATAGAAGTATTCAAGATTCTCCACGGGCACGACGATCTCCCAGCCACCAGGTTCTTCGAGTTGAGCACCACCAACCTAAGAGGCCACCCACTCAAGTTAGCCAAACCCAGACACTGGAGGACCGCACTAAAGGGTAACGCGTTCTCCATTAGGATAATCAAAGAGTGGAATGCCCTACCTGACCAAGTGGTCACAGCACCATCAATAGCCGCTTTTAAGTTCAGGTACGATAAGCAGATGGGTATAACACAAAATCAGTAAGGCTGGCACAGTCGATAGAGGTGGGGACAAGACAAGAAGATCTCTTCTTATTCCCCCACTAAACATGACTAGGTAAGCATATGCAACTTACTTGTACGTCACCATCTTGAATATTGCGTGCAGTTCTGGTCACCATACTACAGTAAGGACATTAATAAACTGGAAAAAGTACAATGCCAGTAAGGACATTAACAAACTGGAAAAAGTACAATGCATTCACAAAAGTGATACCGGTACCTAGATTGTGGAAAAAAATAACATCCAAGGAGCAACTGAAGGAACTAAATGTGTTTAGCCTAACCAAACGCAGATTGAGAGGTGATCTAATAGAAGTTATCAAGATTTTTAAGGGATTCGGCAACCTAAATGCAAGTGATTGCTTTACTATCGGCCGATCAAACTTCACTAGAAAGAATGGTTGTAAGATTATAGGAAAGCATTTTCATTCCATTGGAGCAAAACACTTCTTCTTCAACTTTTGAAACAAACTACCTTCAAACATTGTAAACTGTAATACAGTTGAGACTTTCAAGAACCGTCTAGTTAAATATATGGCCACTAACCCTCAATTAACACTATTAATTTCAGAATAACTCTTAACGAGGAAATGCCTCTAATTGCAATATAAATATAATGTATGCATGCTTTTTTTACCCATAGCCGAAATTATGTTTTATATATTCTCTCTCCAAGATCTTAGATGTAGAATTAGCATAGACTACTAATTAATCTCCTTTCATCCTATCCTATCCGAAATTCCATGTCAGTTTTTCCATACTGCATGCTATATATAATTATATATCAAACTGTTTCCACACCAGTGCAAGCTGGAGGGAGTGGTGGGTGGGGAGGAGCCTTCTGCTTTACTATCCTTTTCTCTACCTAGTAGTTAGTAGCTTAGCAGTGTAGATATCCAAACTGCCCCGTATGGACCATTAGGTATATTGCAGTTTGTAAAGGCCTTTGTAGTCCTACCACCCTCTATACCCTTCTTCTCCTCCCCAGTCATTTCTCTCCCTTCTCTTTCTTTCTTAATGCTTCTGCCCCGCTGTCTTCTTATTGTTATTCTTCATTTATTTACATTCACTTCCACACATACCTTTTCATTCGCCTACTCCTATTCACTCGTACGTTCATTCACTCTTCCACCGTTACACATTCATTCTAATTCACGCATTATCACTGGTCCATTCACCCTGATACCTTGATTTTGTCTTCTCCCATTCACTGCTTTCAGGCTCCTTTATCAATGTAATGACCATATTTAATCGCTTCCCTTCTTACACTTCTCTACAGCTCCTCCTCCTCCTTCCTTCCTTCCTTCCTTCTTATAGTTAACCGCTTCCCTCCTTACACTTCTCTCCAGCTCCTCTCCTCCTCCTCTCCCTTCCTTCATATATTTAACCGCTTTCCTCCTTACACTTCTCTACAGCTCCTCCTCCTCCTTCTTTCTTATAGTTAATCCCTTCCCTCCTTACACTTCTCTCCAGCTCCTCCTCCTCCTCTTCCTTCTTATATTTAATCCCTTCCCTCCTTACACTTCTCTCCAGCTCCTCCTCCTCCTCTTCCTTCCTTCGTATAGTTAATCGCTTCCCTCCTTACACTTCTCTCCTCCTCCTCCTCCTCTTCCTTCCTTCTTATAGTTAATCGCTTCCCTCCTTACACTTCTCTCCTCCTTCTCCTCCTCTTCCTTCCTTCTTATAGTTAATCGCTTCCCTCCTTTCACTTCTCTCCAGCTCCTCCTCCTCCTCTTCCTTCCTTCTTATAGTTAATCGCTTCCCTCCTTACACTTCTCTCCTCCTCCTCTTCCTTCCTTCTTATAGTTAATCGCTTCCCTCTTTACACTTCTCTCCTCCTCCTCCTCCTCTTCCTTCCTTCTTATAGTTAATCGCTTCCCTCCTTACACTTCTCTCCAGCTCCTCCTCCTCCTCTTCCTTCCTTCTTATAGTTAATCGCTTCCCTCCTTACACTTCTCTCCAGCTCCTCCTCCTCCTCTTCCTTCCTTCTTATATTTAATCCCTTCCCTCCTTACACTTCTCTCCAGCTCCTCCTCCTCCTCTTCCTTTCTTCTTATAGTTAATCCCTTCCCTCCTTACACTTCTCTCCAACTTCTCCTCCTCCTCTTCCTTCCTTCTTATAGTTAATCCCTTCCCTCCTTACACTTCTCTCCAACTTCTCCTCCTCCTCTTCCTTCCTTCTTATAGTTAACCGCTTCCCTCCTTGCACCTCTCTCCAGCTTCTCCTCCTCCAACTCTTTCCTTCTCCTCCTCCTTCTTCCTACTCTTCTTTCTTGTGTGTGGCTAGCGGGTGGACATTTCCTCTGGGTGATGTAACATGGTGGTATAATTATGAGTTATATATTTTATTGGGTAATGAATAGTGGTGTGATATATCCAGTGTTGTGATTGGCCAGAGACATATAAATATATACCATCAATTTCATACAAACACTCAGTACGGGTTTGGCTGCAGACAGTTTCGTATCAATTGCCACTAAGATCTGTTTTCCCTTGTACATTAACCCCCTTTACTGCCACAGCTAAGTATAGCATGTTACGAGACTCTATTACTAAGTATTGTGTGTTATTAAGGTTTAGGATAAGTAGAGAGTGCTTTAAGAACAGTGCTTTGATGACTATGCATTGATGAATACCCTAATGTCCATGTTTTATGTGTTCATAGCCTACTAATCTGGACTATTTGTATATTGTCTTGCATCATCATTTGTCATGTAATTGCTGTAAGATTAATTACTACTTTGAGGCAATTGAACTAGCCTAATTAATCAT
>CM064514.1:42421824-42461714 GCA_032716605.1 Paralithodes platypus
ACTCACTACCACCTACACCCACTTACACCTACACCCACTCACATCTACAGCCAATCACACCTACACCAACTCACATCTACACCCACTCACACCTACACCCACTCACACTTACACTCACTACCACCTACACCCACTCACACCTACACCCACTCACATCTACACCCACTCACATATACACCCACTCACATCTACACCCACTCACATATATACCCACTCACACCTACACCCACTCACACATACACCCACTCACACCTACACCCACTCACACCTACACCCACTCACACTTACACCCACTACCATCTACACCCACTCAGACCTACACCCAATCACACCTACACCCATTCACACCTACACCCACTCACATCCACTCACAGCTTTACACAGACACACACCTACACCCACTCACACCTACACCCACTCACACCTACACCCACTCACACCTACACCCACTCACGTCTACACCCACTCACAACTTTACACAGACACACACCTACACCCACTCACACCTACACCCATTGACACCTGCACCCACTCACATCTACATCCACTCACAGCTTTACACAGACACACACCTACACCCACTCACAACTTTACACAAACACACTCCTACACCCACTCACACCTTCACCCACTCACATCTACACCCACTCACATCTACACCCACTACCACCTACACCCACTACCACCTACACCCACTCACACCTACACCCAATCACACCTACACCCAATCACACCTAACCCCACTCACACCTACACCCACTCACATCTACTGTACATCCATTCACAGCTTTACACATACACACACCTACACCCAGTCACACATTCACCCACTCACATCTACACCCACTCACATCTACACCCACTCGTTCCGTGAGTTCTAAAATAACAAATTTAAAGGTTTTCTATGCAAACGCTCGTAGCATACGCAATAAATTTTCAGATTTAGAGGAGCTAGTGTTTACAGAAAATTATGATGTGATTGGCATAACAGAATCTTGGCTCAATACAGAAGATAGAGACTTTTTAGCAGAGTATTCACTTCCCGGTTATGTAATGTTTGAGAAAAGCCGAATAAATCGAAATGGAGGTGGCGTTTTACTTTATATCAAAGAAAGTCTTAACCCTACCCTCTTGTCAAAACCTCAAATTGTGAACGTCGACGCATCTTTTGTGCTAATAAAGAATAATAAAGGTACAAAAATAATACTTGCATTAATATACAGACCTCCAGCTCAATCAGTGCAAACTGACCGAGATATTTACGAACAAATTGCAGATGTAAGTAACTCACAAGATACCGTAATTTTTGGTGACTTTAATTTACCTGTGACCAAGTGGGGCGATACTCTTACTTCACACTCCGGACATGACTTGTATACGAACTTGCAAGAGAGTTCGCTTTATCAATTTGTTGGAACGCCGACCCGTGGTAATAACGTTCTTGACATTGTACTTGCAACAAAAGAAGAATTAATAGAGAATTTGAATGTTGGTGATGAATTCAGTAACAGCGACCATCGTACGATAACTTTCACTTTAAAGTTTACTAGTAACGAACCCAAATAGTAGCATCGAAAAAGTCCCTAATTTCAAGAAAGCAAACTTCCATAAACTTAGAGCTATGTTTAAAGAAACTGACTGGAGCTTTTTAATTCACAATAACGACATAAATACATCCTGGAAGTTATTCGAAGCCACTTACCTAAAAGCAGTGCAAGACTGCATACCATCGAAAACTCGGCGTCCAGGCCATAATAATAAGCCCAAATGGTGGAATAAAGATATTTCAAACTGCCTGCTTGCTAAAAAAATTTGCTAATGATAGATTAAAATCCTCACAAAATGACGAAGAACGGCTGAAATTTGTAGAGCTACGACGCAAAGCCAAAAAGTTAATTAAGCAAAGTAAAAAGACCTTAGAGTTACATATTGCGAATCAAAGTAAAACAAACCCGAAAGAATTCTATAGTTATATCAGAAAGAAAAAAAGTCGTTACTTCAACTGTTGGACCGTTAGTCGATGAAAATGGAGAATACACCAAAGACGAAGAACAAATGAGTAATGCCCTCAATACCTTCTTTGCATCAGTTTTTACAACAGAAGACCTCAGTGATATCCCTACACCATCGCCGATTCAGATTGATAATTCAGATGTTCTAAGCAATATCACCGTTACAGAGAGAGAAGTATTGAATTGTTTAGATAAACTCAAGGTAAATAAAACGCCAGGACCTGATACAATCTCGCCTAGAGTTCTAAAGGAAGCTAAGGATGAGCTCTCTAAACCACTGACATTACTATTCAATAAATCCTTGCAGTCTGGAACTATGCCCGATCAGTGGAAGCTAGCCAACGTAACACCGATATTCAAAAAAGGCAGCAAATCCCTACCCAGTAACTATCGTCCAATTAGCTTAACCTCAGTTGTATGTAAAATGCTAGAAACGGTCATACGAGACAGACTCGTAAATCACTTAGAGGAAAATAACATACTTAAAGATACTCAACATGGCTTTCGTAAAAAACGTTCCTGTTTAACAAACCTCTTAGACTTCTTCCATGATATCCTCAACCTCTACGATGAGAGTAAAGCTGTAGATATTATATACCTTGATTTTCAAAAGGCCTTTGACAAAGTTCCCCACAAACGTTTACTGCTAAAACTAAAAGCGCATGGAATACAAGACGGTGTGTTGAAATGGATAGAAAATTGGCTCAGCGACAGAAAGCAAAGAGTAGTCATAAACGGTAAGGCATCAAAATGGACCAATGTAAGTAGCGGGGTACCCCAGGGATCGGTACTAGGACCAATTCTCTTTCTAATTTACATCAACGACATAGATGAGGGTCTCACCTGTACAATCTCAAAATTTGCTGACGATACAAAAATTGCAAATAGCGTACTCTCAAAAGAACAAGTTGACGATATGCAACACAATCTAGATAAATTGTCATGTTGGGCCCAAATTTGGCAAATGAGTTTCAATGCGGATAAATGTAAAGTACTACATATCGGATACCTAAATGAGAAAGCAAACTATTCGATGAATGGCACTCAGCTTAAGAATGTAAACAGAGAAACCGATCTGGGAGTAACAATATCGAGTAACCTAAAACCGAGTCAACAATGTTCAGAAGTTGTTAAGAAGGCAAACAAAATAATTGGCTTTATAGGCAGGTCATTTGAGCATAAATCCAAAGAAGTTATCCTAACCCTTTACAATTCATTAGTCCGCCCTCTTCTGGAATACTGCGTTCAATCCTGGTGCCCTTATTACCAAAAAGATATAAACAAGCTAGAACGAGTTCAACGTAGAGTTACCAAAATGATACCTAGCCTAAAGAACAAACCATACGAAGAGCGTCTTAGAGAATTAAATCTATTTCCTTTAACCCAGCGCAGATTAAGAGGTGACTTAATTCAAGTGTTCAAAATCATCAAAGGCATCGACAATATGAACTGTAGTAAGTACTTCACTATCGACCAATCTAATTACACGCGGGGGAAACGGTTGCAAAATTATTGGTAAATCATTTATCTCACACGAATCTAAGAATTTCTTCTTCAATCGAGTTGTCAACTTGTGGAATGGGCTTCCCCGAAACGTTATAGACTGCATCACCGTTGATTCATTTAAACTCCGCCTAGACAAATATCTCGCATCAAACCCGCGACTGACTGCGTTTGTAAATGAATAACTTTATTTTATCCCCCCCTCAGTTACTAACCCATCTGTCCCCTACTAACTTCCTAATCCTGCCACGGACATTAGTTCCAGGGCAGTAATTCCCTTTCCAATGTTCCCTTACCCACTGTAAACCACTGTTTGGACACTTGATCCTCAGTGTTTTGGAGGACAAGCAACCTAGAAGGGTCACTAGATCTGTTGTTGCTTGATTTCCTTTGTACTCCTTTGTACTTTGTACTCACACCTACACCCAATCACACCTATCCCCACTCACACCTACACGCACTCACATCTACATCCATTCACAGATTTACACAGACACACCTACACCCACTCACACCTTCACCCAGTCACACCTACACCCACTCACACCTTCACCCACTCACATCTACACCCACTCACACCTACACCGCCGATTCAGATTGATAATTCAGATGTTCTAAGCAATATCACCGTTACAGAGAGAGAAGTATTGAATTGTTTAGATAAACTCAAAGGTAAATAAAACGCCAGGACCTGATACAATCTCGCCTAGAGTTCTAAAGGAAGCTAAGGATGAGCTCTCCAAACCACTGACATTACTATTCAATAAATCCTTGCAGTCTGGAACTATGCCTGATCAGTGGAAGCTAGCCAACGTAACACCGATATTCAAAAAAGGCAGCAAATCCCTACCCAGTAACTATCGTCCAATTAGCTTAACCTCAGTTGTATGTAAAATGCTAGAAACGGTCATACGAGACAGACTCGTACATCACTTAGAGGAAAATAACATACTTAAAGATACTCAACACGGCTTTCGTAAAAAACGTTCCTGTTTAACAAACCTCTTAGACTTCTTCCACGATATCCTCAACCTCTACGATGAGAGTAAAGCTGTAGATATTATATACCTTGATTTTCAAAAGGCCTTTGACAAAGTTCCCCACAAACGTTTACTGCTAAAACTAAAAGCGCATGGAATACAAGACGGTGTGTTGAAATGGATAGAAAATTGGCTCAGCAACAGAAAGCAAAGGGTAGTCATAAACGGTAAGGCATCTAAATGGACCAATGTAAGTAGCGGGATACCCCAGGGATCGGTACTAGGACCAATTCTCTTTCTAATTTACATCAACGACATAGATGAGGGTCTCACCTGTACAATCTCAAAATTTGCTGACGATACAAAAATTGCAAATAGCGTACTCTCAAAAGAACAAGTTGACGATATGCAACACAATCTAGATAAATTGTCATGTTGGGCCCAAATTTGGCAAATGAGTTTCAATGCGGATAAATGTAAAGTACTACATGTCGGATACCTAAATGAGAAAGCAAACTATTCGATGAATGGCACTCAGCTTAAGAATGTAAACAGAGAAACCGATCTGGGAGTAACAATATCGAGTAACCTAAAACCGAGTCAACAATGTTCAGAAGTTGTTAAGAAGGCAAACAAGATAATTGGCTTTATAGGCAGGTCATTTGAGCATAAATCCAAAGAAGTTATCCTAACCCTTTACAATTCATTAGTCCGCCCTCTTCTGGAATACTGCGTTCAATCCTGGTGCCCTTATTACCAAAAAGATATAAACAAGCTAGAACGAGTTCAACGTAGAGTTACCAAAATGATACCTAGCCTAAAGAACAAACCATACGAAGAGCGTCTTAGAGAATTAAATCTATTTCCTTTAACCCAGCGCAGATTAAGAGGTGACTTAATTCAAGTGTTCAAAATCATCAAAGGCATCGAAAATATGAACTGTAGTAAGTACTTCACTATCGACCAATCTAATTACACGCGGGGAAACGGTTGCAAAATTATTGGTAAATCTTTTAACTCGCACGAATCTAAGAATTTCTTCTTCAATCGAGTTGTCAACTTGTGGAATGGGCTTCCCCGAAACGTTATAGACTGCATCACCGTTGATTCATTTAAACTCCGCCTAGACAAATATCTCTCATCAAACCCGCGACTGACTGCGTTTGTAAATGAATAACATTATTTTATCCCCCCGTCAGTTACTAACCCATCTGTCCTCTACTAACTTCCTAATCCTGCCACGGACATTAGTTCCAGGGCAGTAATTCCCTTTCCAATGTTCCCTTACCCACTCTGATCCACTGTTTGGACACTTGATCCTCCGTGTTTTGGAGGACAAGCAACCTAGAAGGGTCACTAGATCTGTTGTTGCTTGATTTCCTTTGTACTCCTTTGTACTCCTTTGTACACCCACCCACACCTACACCCACTCACAACTACACCCACTCACACCTACACCCACTCACACCTACACCCACTCACAGTTACACCCATTCAAACCTACACCCACTCACATCTACATCCACTCACAGCTGTACACACACACACACCTACACCCACTCACAACTTTACACAAACACACTCCTACACCCACTCACACCTTCACCCACTCACATCTACACCCACTCACATCTACACCCACTACCACCTACACCCACTCACATCTACACCCACTCACATCTACACCCACTCACACCTACACCCACTCACACATACACCCACTCACACCTACACCCACTCACACCTACTGTACATCCACTCACACTTACACACACTACCACCTACACCCACTCACACCTACACCCACTCACACCTACACCCACTCACACCTACACCCACTCACACTTACACCCACTACCACCAAAACCCACTCACACATACACCCAATCACACCTACACCCATTCACACCTACACCCACTCACATCTACATCCACTCACAGCTTTACACAGACGCACACCTACACCCACTCACACCTACACCCACTCACACCTACACCCACTCACGTCTACACCCACTCACGTCTACACCCACTCACAACTTTACACAGACACACACCTACACCCACCTACACCCATTCACACCTACACCCACTCACATCTACATCCACTCACAGCTTTACACAGACACACACCTACACCCACTCACAACTTTACACAAACACACTCTACATCCACTCACATCTACACCCACTACCACCTACACCCACTCACATCTACACCCACTCACATCTACACCCACTACCACCTACACCCTCTCACACCTACACCCAATCACACCTACACCCAATCACACCTATCCCCACTCACACCTACACCCACTCACATCTACTGTATATCCATTCACAGCTTTACACAGACACACACCTACACCCACTCACACCTTCACCCACTCACATCTACACCCACTCACATCTACACCCACTCACACCTACACCCACTCACACCTACACCCACTCACACCTACACCCACTCACACCTACACCCAATCACACCTATCCCCACTCACACCTACACCCACTCACACCTACACCCACTCACATCTACATCCATTCACAGATTTACACAGACACACACCTACACCCACTCACACCTTCACCCACTAACACCTACACCCACTCACACCTTCACCCACTCACACCTACACACCCACCCACACCTACACCCACCCACACCTACACCCACTCACGTCTACACCCACTCACATCTACACCCACTCACACCTCTCCACCTACACCCACTCACACACCCACTCACAACCTACACCCACTCACACCTACACCCCCTCACACCTACACCCACTCAACACCACCCCCACAACTCACAAACACCCACCCACCACAACTTTACACCAGCCACTCACCTACACCCACTCACACCTTCACCCACTCACATCTACACCCCACTCACACCTACAACCCAACTCCACACCTAACCCCAACACCTACCCCACCTAACCCCCACTCACACCTACCCCCACTCACACCTACCCCCACTCACACCTACCCCCACTCACACCTACCCCCACCAAACCCACTCACACTAACCCACTCACAACACCACACCTCAACACCTACACCCACTCACCACCCCCCCTACACCCACTCACACCTACAACCCAAACCCACACTACCACCCCACCTCACAACCTACAACCCACCTCACCCAACCTACACCCCCCTCATCTACACCCACCTCAACACACACCCCACTCACACCTTCACCCACTCAACACCCTACAACCACTCACAAACCCCCACCCACTCAACAACCCCACTCACACCTACAACCCCACTCACACCTACAACCACTCACACTACACCCCCCCCACACCACCAAACCACACACCTAACAACACCCACCACACCTCACCCAACTCCACAACTCACCCACACACCTACACCACCTCAACACCTACACCCACTCACACCTACACCCACTCACACCTACACACTCACATCTACACCCACGTCACATCATCTCACCACTCACACTACCCCACTAACACCACCTACCCCCAATCAACCTACACCCACTCACACCTACGCCCACTCACGTCTACACCCACCACAACTTTACACACAGACACCACCACCCACACCCACTCAACACCTTCACAGGCAGGCGTCACATCTACACCCACTCACATCTACACCCACTACCACCTACACCCACTCACACCTACACCCACTCACGTCTACACCCACCCACACCTACACCCACTCACGTCTACACCCACCCACAACTTTACACAGACACACAACCCCCAACACAAACCCACACACAACACACACCTTCAACCCACCACCCCAAACCCACACCACTCAGCATACACCCAACCCCACTCACATCTACACCCACTACCACCTACACCCACTCACACCTAACTGATAGTGCGTCTGGCTCACAACCAGAAGGTCCCGGGTTCGAGACCCGGGCGGGGAAGAGACATTTGGGCAAGTCTCCTAACGGTGTAGCCTCTGTTCACCTAGCAGTATAAATAGGAACCTGATATAAGTGGACGAAGTTGTGACGTCCCATCTGGGGTGATCGGTTACAAGGTGAGATGGGTATCGTACTGGTCAACCTAAGCTACTGGTCAACCTAAGCCTTCGGGTGAGACTGGTACCGTAGTGAGAATGGTACCGTACAGATTAACCCTAAGCCTTCGTTTCCGGATGTCGCCAATTGGCTAAAATACAGACTACACACACATCCACAGCCATTCCAACGATACATAAACACTTAACATGCATTTCACGCAATACATTCCCAGTTAAGGAGGCGCGATAATAATGAGCTTAGCTCGCATTGCGTGGATTCTCCTTGACGAACAAGCAAGTGAATAACACCCACTCACGTCTACACATTCACACCTACACCCACTCACGTCTACACCCACCCACAACTTTACACAGACACACACCTACACCCACTCACACCTACAGACTCTCACATCTGCACATATCGATCCCCTACACCAATGTATTTACCATCTATTCCCTCTGGCAATTTCACACCTCGTCTCACCTCCACCACCTACCTATATATTACCCATCCACACACATATCCACATTTTTCACAATCGCTCATCCTCCACATTTCCCTACCTCATCCCCCTATACTCACACCTCCACCAACACGCCTATTTACTCTCTCTCTCTCACCTGTATCTCCACCCACACTTGCAATTCCCTCACATCCACACCTACCCCCACGCTTCCACATCTCATCCCCTTACACCCCCCCGCAATCCACACCTGATTATGCACCTCCTACTCCCTCACACACACCTGTCAACTCGCAATCTTCTATACTCCCACACTTGCAACACTTACACTTACCTCATCTCATCTCCACTATCCAAAGCCGATTCGCCCTCCCCCCTTTCTCTCTCTCTCTCTCTCTCTCTCTCTCTCTCTCTCTCTCTCTCTCTCTCTCTCTCTCTCTCTCTCTCTCTCTCTCTCTCTCTCTCTCTCTCTCTCTCTCTCTCTCTCTCTCTCTCACTCACACTTACATTCCCTCATGCCCACATCTATTCCCCGTACACATTTCCAGCATCCATAACCAATTATTTACTCTCTACTACACATGTATAGTCACTCATAAACATTCGTAGACCTCCGATCTATTATATTATGCAAGTACAGTATATCAATGTCCACTGATATCTGAACAAGTGTTTGTACACGTTAGTAGTGAAGTCATGTAAAAAGAATCATATAAAGGAAATTGTATGCACGGGTCAATCAATTTTGTTGTAGTTATATAAAGAAAGGCCAGAACTTTTGTGATCAACTGTGCTTATTTTTTTATAATGGACATTGCATTGGGGAAGGCGATAGGACAGTGAATAGCGTCGTGGATTGCAGACCAAAAGGACGTGAGCCCGAGTCCACGCCAAACGTCAGGGTATTTTGTCCGAGGTGATCTGATTGTTCCTGCTATTCTACAAATATCCTGGCTACGCCTACACGTCAAGAAAAAAAAAAAAATATATCGTCACCAATTCATAGCATAGAAGATGCCCGACCATATTCGAAGATGCTCTGAACCCAGCATCGTGAAGCTTCAATTGATAATCTTGGGGCCATGTAAGACTTACAGGCTACTGAATAGCCTACAGTCCAAGAAAAATAAAATACATAAATATGTAAATAATACAGAGGTCAAGCAAGTCAGCTGGCTGTATTTGGATAAAGAAAAACTTACGAGGTCCACAAACTTTTATGACCGACTGTGCTCCCAATCTGGCTCTATCACTGACGTCACCATAGCTCCCTTCGCTAACCATATCCCGACGAGGCGCTGTCAGGCGAGGAAGGTAAATGGGGGACGGAATCTATGGGGAAACGGACATAATTGGGAAGGGACAGTTTTACATTCAACCTTTCATTTTGTTTTTATTCCACCCTTGTTATTAAGAGGGGTCACCGGCTTTTTTGTTATCTTTATCTTCCTTTCTCTTTCCCTGGCTTGTATCCATTCGGCCCCATTCAGCCAACTGTTTTAAGACGTTTATCCCCATCCAGGTGTCGGTCGATTTCTTCCTGGCGAGCGACAGCGAGCCAGCATTGTATGGGAAAATCCGGCTTCGCCGGAGAAATTTTTCTATCGAAAAATTTACAAATTTAGCTTGCTGTCAAAACAAATAATATATATATATATATATATATATATATATATGAAAATATTGACACCTGGATGGGGGGCTAACGTCTTAAAACAGTAGGCTGAATGGGGCCGAATGGATACAAGCCAAAGAGAGAGGGAGAGAAGGAAAAAAAAAGCGAGGTGGGCTCCCTTAAGAGTACCGACGCAACTGAGCGAAATTTGAATAGTGTAGGTTTGTAGATATATATAAGGATATATGATGGGTAGAATTTGTGGAGGTTGCACAACTCTTTTGAGCAAAAGGGATAACGGTTAATTGAAGAGAGATCATGACAGAAAACATCTGGCTAGCTATATATATATATATATATATATATATATATATATATATATATATATATATATATATATATATGAATGAGGGAGACAAAAGGCATAACTGCCTGCAGCGAGTGCCTCCCCCAAATTTCAAAGAGTGACAGGGCCGAAATCAAGGGACGTTAGAGCTAAAATGCCTGGACACACGGAGTTTGAAGCAATTTAAGTCATAGGAAGAGGGAAAGACTGATTCTGGGAGAGAGTTCCAGAGCTCAGCAGTTGAATAGAAGAAAGTCTGAAAATAACGCTTCACTCTTGGGTTGGAGAGTTGCACAGAGTAGGGGCGGGATTGTGTTGCAAGGCGGGTACTACGTATCGTACCCTACGTAGAGGAGGTGGTATACACTGGGAAAGCTCCGAGGAACACTGATTATTGTAGTAGCGATATAATAGCGAGAGAGATGCAACATTGCGGCGAAGAGAGAGAGATTGCAGAGAGTTGGTGAGTGGACGGAAGTTAATGATACGAAAGGCTCTCCCCTCTACTCCATCCAGGAGTGCGTTGTGAGAGGATCCTCCCCACACACGTGAACAACACTCAACACAAGGACGCACTGTGCCCCCGTACAGAGCAAGAAGCTGCGCAGGGGTAAAGAACCCCTTGAGGCGGTTGAGCACACCCAGCTTCCGGGAGGGCGCCTTAGCGAGACTGGTAACATGGTCCTTCCGAGCAAGAGCAGAAGAAAAAGAGACACCGAGAACATTGAGGGAAGATGAAGGGTTTCTTTTTGTATTGTTGAAGAATAAGGGATAGTCCTCTGGAGGTTCCTGACGTGTAGTAAGGTGGATAAATTGAGTTTTGGAAGCATTAAATGCAACAAGGCCTTCTCTACCCCAATTGGAAATAGTAGCTAGATCAGAAGATAAGCATTTTATGGCTTCATTACGTTTACTTTTGAGGGACTGCTGGCTGGGGCGTTCTGGAAAACTAATTGAGTGGTGTAAAGTAGAGTCGTCTGCATATGAATGGATGGGACTGGATGTACAGTTGAGAAAATCATTTTTGAAAATTAGAAAGAGAATAGGAGATAGGACAGAACCCTGAGGAACACCGGAGTTGATAGGATGAGGAAATGAGCGATGGCCGTCCACAACCGCAGCCAAGTTTCCGAAACTATCTCGAACGAAATATATATATATATACTGTATATATATATATATATATATATATATATATATATATATATATATAGATATATATGAATAAAGAGAGAGAGAAATAGAGAGGTACTATGAACGTTTAAGGTATCGCCATCAAACAGTAGCTCTCGACATTACTTTGAATATACCTAAAGTTATATATAATACAGTGTCTTATAATGGAAACAGATGATTCGGACCTTTAAGATATTGTGTGACGACTATTGCACTAGCGTTTCTTTAGGGAAAAAAACAAGTAGACAGTTAGTGCAATCTTTAAGGGGAGGTTTATACTTTATTCCCTAGACCTCCATGAAGCTGAAAATTACACTTCCTTGACCCCCTTTCAATATAAATTTGTATATTTTTTTATAGAAAAATGTCCCGGCCAAAGGCTCGGTCCTCTTAAATTACAAGCTCGCTATCGCTCGCCAGGAAAATATCGACACGTAAATTGCATGAAAGGTCTTAAGATTGACAGAAATGGGGCGAAAGTTCTTAAAATCGCCAAACTAAAGGAGCAAATATCTTAAAATTTCAAAAGCAATCGGGCTAAACATGAGGGAGAAAGGGGTCAAGAACAAAATCCCTCAAGTGGAAATCTCCCCTTCGTGTTCCTCTCTCTAGGTTGAATTTTTGTTTTTAACAATTTTGCGAACTTATGATTTTGAATGTGTTTACACTTTACGACATAATCCGTGGTCTAAAGTTTCCGAAACTATCTCGAACGAAATCGAATCTTCGCTTTAATGTTTTATCTAGTACAGTATATGCATTTCGTGGGTGTATTTGAGCAGTTTCAGGGTTCAGAAACTATCCCTTATCTTCCCTTACTATTCCAAAATTCCCTTATCCTCCCTTACTATCCCTAACCTCCATTATCCTCCCTTACTATCCCTAACCTCCGTTATCCTCCCTAATCTCCCTTACTATCCCTAACCTCCCTTACTATCCCTAACCTCCCTTATTCTTCCTTACTATCCCTAATCTCCCTTATCCTCCCTCACTATCCCTAACCTCCCTTACTATCCCTAATCTCCCTTACTATCTCTAACCTCCCTTACTATCCCTAACCTCCCTTACTATCCCTAACCTCCCTTACTATCCCTAGCCTCTCTTATTCGCCCTTATTCCAAGCTTCCCTTATCCTCCCTTACTATTCCAAACTTCCCTTATTCTCCTTTACTATCCCTAACTTCCCTTATCCCTAACCTCCCTTATCCTCCCATACTATCCCTAACCTCCCTTACTATCCTTAACCTCTCTTATTCTCCCTTACTATCCCTAACCTCCTTTACTATCTCTAACCTCCCTTACTATCCCTAACCTCCCTTACTATCCTTAACCTCCCTTATTCTCCCTTACTATCCCTAACTTCCCTTACTATCTCTAACCTCCCTTATTCTCCCTTACTATCCCTAACCTGTCTTACTATCCCTAACCTCTCTTACTATCCCTTACTATCCTAACCTCCCTTATTCCCACCTGACTTGCTAAACTGTCCAAATTGAAAATCGATCAGATGGGGGACCAAACCACATACGGGGGGGGGGGGGTATGATGTACAAAGGAGTACAAAGGAAATCAAGCAACAACAGATTAGTGACCCTTCTAGGCTGCTTGTCCTCCAAAACACTGAGGATCAAGTGTCCAAACAGTGGTTTAGAGTGGGTAAGAGAACATTGGAAAGGGAACTACTTCCCTGGAACTAATGTCCGTGGCAGGATTAGGAAGTTAGTAGGGGACATATGGGTTAGTAACTGAGGGGAGGATAAAATAAAGTTATTCATTTACAAACGCAGTCAGTCGCGGGTTTGATGCGAGATATTTTGTCTAGGCGGAGTTTAAATGAATCAACGGTGCTGCAGTCTATAACGTCTCGGGGAAGCCCATTCCACAAGTTGACAACTCGATTGAAGAAGAAATTCTTAGATTCGTGTGAGTTAAAAGATTTACCAATAATTTTGCAACCGTTTACCCACGTGTAATTAGATTGGTCGATAGTGAAGTACTTACTACAGTTCATATTGTCGATGCCTTTGATGATTTTGAACACTTGAATTAAGTCACCTCTTAAGCTGCGCTGGGTTAAAGGAAATAGATTTAATTCTCTAAGACGCTCTTCGTATGGTTTGTTCTTTAGGCTAGGTGTCATTTTGGTAACTCTACGTTGAACTCGTTCTAGCTTGTTTATGTCTTTTTGGTAATAAGGGCACCAGGATTGAATGCAGTATTCCAAAAGAGGGCGGACTAAGGAATTGTAAAGGGTTAGGATAACGTCTTTGAATTTATGCTCAAATGACCTGCCTATAAAGCCAATTATTTTGTTTGCCTTCTTAACAACTTCTGAACATTATTGACTCGGTTTTAGGTTACTCGATATTGTTACTCCCAGATCTGTTTCTCTGTTTACATTCTTAAGCTGAGTGCCATTCATCGAATAGTGTGCTTTCTCATTTTGGTATCCGATTTTTTTTTTTTTTTTTTTTTTTTTAAGGAGACAATGAACGGAGAAAGTAAAAACACAGATAAAACAAAAAGGTCCATGTGCCTAAAGGCATCCTCCATTCATAAATTGTTTGTAACAACTGGATTTAAACATTTGTATATTGTAAGTTTGTGGGAAGCAATTCGAGGGAAGTGAATTCCAAAGAGTAGTAGCTCTGGGGATAAATGAATTCTGATAAGCAGAAGTTCTGCATTGTGGAGGAGAAAGTTTAAATTCATGGGCGCTCTCAGCTGCCCTAGTTCTACGGGGAAAGATGTGGAGAGGCGGCACAATTGAAGCAAGTTCCTCGGAACAATTGCTGTGAAAATATCTGTAGAATAATGCAAGGGATGCAACGTTTCTTCGTATGGATAATGTAGGAAGGTCCTGTGTGATTGCAGGGTTATTGATTAATCTAATAGCTTTATTTTGAATTTTGTCCAACTGCCTCAATGCAACCACTCCACTTCCACCCCACAGAGGTGAACAGTAATCCATCTGAGAACGCACATGACTTTTATATATTACGGCCAACTGCTCGTCAGTGAAGAATTCTCGAACTCTGTACAGGAGTCCCAGTTTTTTAGAGGCATTCTTAGCAATGCTTCTAACATAATGTGTCCAGCTCAAGTTAGTAGTTAATGTTACACCGAGAATGTCAATACTAGGGGAAGTGGGAATATTTACATCATTAAAAAAATATATGGGAGTCAGTGAGATTCTGTCGGTTAGAAAATTGAATGTACTTGGTTTTCTGTGCATTAAAGGAAAACTAGATTCTTTTGTCCCCATTCATTAATTCTAGAAAGGTCCTGGTTCAGAGAAATTGCAGTGTTTATTTTTGAATTTATAAGATTGGGTTGGGTGAAAGAATTGGTAAATGTGAAGGAACTGTGGAGTGTTGAGTCATCTGCGTAGGAATGTATTGGATTATGAGTGGTAGATATGAGATCATTGATATGAATGAGGAACAGAGTTGGGGCCAAAACTGATCCCTGGGGAACACCAGCATTTATTGAGTGAAATTGAGAATAAAGGCCATCTACCATTACACGTATTTTTCTGTTATGAAGATAAGAAGAAATTAGTGGAACTAATGATGTAAAGGCCGTAGTGTGACATCTTCGACAATAAGGATTGATGCCAGACTCTATCAAATGCCTTTGATATATCCAGTGCTATTGTATGTGTTTCAACCATGTTGGTCTGTAGCTTGGTTGATTTGATGCGTAAGAAGGCAGAGAATGTCTGCAGTTGATCGACGACGTCTAAAACCATATTGCCTATCACTGATTAATTTTATTATTTCTCCAGATGCTTAATTATGTGATTATTTAATATAATTTCAAAGACTTTGACCAAGAGTGGAAGTTATAGCTATTGGTCTGTAGTTTGATGGATCTGAAGAGGCACCTTTTTTAGGAACTGGATGGATGTTCGCTTCTTTCCAGGGTACTGGGAAGCATGAGGTATGAGTAGACAGACGGAAATGTTTTGCCAATACAGGAGCGAGCACCAAGGAGCAATTCGTAAGTACTATTGGAGGAATTTCATCTGGACCAGGAGCCTTATCTACTGAGAGATTCTGCAAAATAGTTTTGACATGTCTGGTGTGGATCTTAAGTGAGGGAATTTCAGGCGAATTAAAATTAAGTACAGGGACATCTTTGATTGATTTCATCTAAGGTTGAGTTGGTGGAGAAAATATCCGCAAGAAGGTTAGCTTTACCTCGTGGGTCACTTACAAGATTGCCAGTCGGAGATTTTAATGGTGGAATGGATGAAGCAGTAGTGAAGTTGGATTTCAATGAGTTAAGAGTAGACCAAAATATTTTGTTATCATTTGGATTATTTAGAAGTTTATTTGCCTGCTTATGGAGAAAGTTTGATTTAGTTAGGTTTAATACAGTTTTGGCATGATTTCTGATGTTTCTAAATGTGGTATTGTTAATGATCCTAATATTAGCATATATTGTGTACGAGTATCTTGGTAAGTGTAGAATAACATACAATAATTATTGTTTAAATATATGAATATAACACATAATGCGGATCCTCAAAATCTTAATATACCTGGCTGTACACCAAGATTACTCACGGTTTAAAGATAGACACAGCATATTATCGATCACTGGCCATGTTGTAGCATCATATATTACTTATATTACCGATATCACTGTATAGTTTTCCAAATGTTCGACCACTAGGAATCAATACGAGTATAAAATTAATTGGAAAACAATATTGCAAAGGTCCACACAAGTAACCGTGAGCAATTATAGAATGAGGACGAGGTGTACATCGTTGGTACAGCTTATAAGATGGATTGATTTGGTGCATTATAGCTTGATTTAAGATTATATAGGACATATACAAAAGTAGCACACATACATTATTATGTACGTCTGCATCTTGTCTTAAAACGTATTATGTGAGATAGAGAGAGATCGGGGGGGGGAGGGGGGGGGGGGGGGTGAAGGCTCGCCTGGAAAGCTGGCAGAATGTATGTTTTCTCATTCTCTCCTCGGGGAAAATAGGATTCTTGCTCTTAAGCATTACGGTAATGTATGAGCAAGACTCCTGCAGCGTCAGAGCTACTGGTAAACAAGGGAATATGTTTTATACATATGTTTGGAGACAAAAGGCAAAGCTGCCTGTAACAAGTGTCTCACCAAAGGTTGAAAGTGAGACAGAGAGCCAAAATCAAGGTACAGTACTTAGCCTACTCTCTGTTGTCTGTGTGTTACTGTGAGGGTTGTCAGAGGTCCGGCTGTTGGTACACTACTCCTGAACTCACTATCACACACAGTCGCACCACAATCACACATAATCAATGTTATACTAACAAATAGTTCTCACATATTGACCGCGGGGACACAGGTACCCTCACTGTATATAATGAGGTTGGTTAATCTCACACATTATACTCTTTTGATTTACTTCATTTGGGAACATGTATAACAATGAACGGTAATACAAGCTAAGTGGACACTTTTCAGATATACATCAGTAAACATGTATCATTCAAATAAGCCACGCTTTGTTAAAGTATAAACTATACAAAATGCAAGATAATTTCAGGTATCGCTATCGAGGTGCAGACAATTTGAGACAAGAGGGGTAACTATATTCACAATAATAATAAGTTGTCATTAACGCTCCAATGTTCTCCCCAGTAAAACTAATACTGGCAGGGATTATGGCCAAAGTATAAACTGATAAGTCTACTGTTTCTATGCTGTTATTTTTCTACTAAATTCTATGAAATATTTTGTCATACGGTATTATTTACCGCTATAATAAGGAAAGGGTGATGCAATTTCCAGTATGTTTAGACAGTTTGTTGCTCTATATGTAATTAATATAAATAATATGTAGTTTGTAGGGTTTTGGTTTGTTATGTAATTGTAACGCAAAATATGAGCGGTAACCTCTAAAATGTGAATCCCTAAGTATGTTTTAGGAATATTAGGGACCATTATCACATAACATTATTCTACAATTATATTTATCTCATATCAAATAACAATGAGTCTTTACAATATGAATATTTTGTGTATGTTACTAACTTTTGATTAGAGGAGAGAGAGAGAGAGAGAGAGAGAGAGAGAGAGAGAGACAGAGAGAGAGCACCACAACAATAATTGCTGTAACATATATATTCATTGAAAGTTCAGAGATTCAGGAAAAATCATCTACTCCACCAGACAGGACAGTTGTATACTTCGTGTATCAGAAATGCAATGATTATGCTTCAGAAACGTGGCCAAATAATGTATATCAAATCGATAGAATGAAACAACAAAATACGAATGATGAGGTGGATGTGTAGGGCTAAACTGCAAGATAGAATATCTCGGGAGGAGTTAAGTAAGCATTTAGGTATCAGTAAAGATGCATACAAGCAAGCTTTGATGATAAGAGCATGTGAAGAAGAAGGATTATTAACATTGATTGGCAAGATTCAAGTCCGTGAACGTGGAGGGAGCTGCGCCGAGGGGTAGACCTAGACAGATTTGGGAATTATGTCATACAATCTAGAAACTCAAAACCTGACAACTGGAGTAGCCATACATAGGGGTGCCTGGAGCGCCACCAATAGGAGTTGAGAATGAAACTGTTCATGGTGTGGACAACTAGATCTATACAGTTATATATAATTGTATGTAAAGGAAACCAAACTGTCAGTATAATAATGCATTAGATTGTAAAGCCCTCAAATATAATGCAAACATACCAATAATAATATAGACGAACAGAGGGTTACAAAGTTGAGTGATCACACACTGATTTCATTTCACCAGATTAAGATGGTCTGATCAGAATTCCGTGGACACAATGTTACCGGACCAGCCATTAAGGCCTTGTTATCCGTGGATCAGGTGGAGGTGGTCAGTTCATTAGTGGCATTATGGTATATCTTCCACCCTCACAACAATTATGGGGGACAACCTACAGTAGCTGGGACTGAAGAATGTTATTATTGGTTGAGTGACAAGTCACAGAACCTTCCCAGGCTGACGACACATATTTCCCTAATTTATGTAATGGGCCTAATGAATAGTATTACATAGTAAAGCAAATCAATGTAGTAGTGTTGTTTATGCAGGAATTGTCTATAGTAGTGTTGTTTATGTAGAGTTGTCTGTAGTAGTGTTGTTTATGTAGGAGTTGTCTGTAGTAGTGTTGTTTATGAAGGAGTTGTCTGTAGCGGTGTTGTTTATGCAGGAGTTGTTTGTAGTAGTGTTGTTTATGTAGGAGTTGTCTGTAGTAGTGTTGTTTATGTAGGAGTTGTCTGTAGTAGCGTTGTTTATGCAGGAGTTGTCTATAGTAGTGTTGTTTATGTAGAGTTGTCTGTAGTAGTGTTGTTTATGTAGGAGTTGTGTGTAGTAGTGTTGTTTATGCAGGAGTTGTCTATAGTAGTGTTGTTTATGTAGAGTTGTCTGTAGTAGTGTTGTTTATGTAGGAGTTGTCTGTAGTAGTGTTGTTTATGCAGGAGTTGTCTGTAGCGGTGTTGTTTATGCAGGAGTTGTTTGTAGTAGTGTTGTTTATGTAGGAGTTGTCTGTAGTAGTGTTGTTTATGTAGGAGTTGTCTGTAGTAGTGTTGTTTATGCAGGAGTTGTCTGTAGTGGTGTTGTTTATGCAGGAGTTGTCTGTAGTAGTGTTGTTTATGTAGGAGTTGTTTGTAGTAGTGTTGTTTATGTAGGAGTTGTCTGTAGTAGTGTTGATAATGCAGGAGTTGTCTGTAGTAGTGTTGTTTATGCAGGAGTTGTCTGTAGTAGTGTTGTTTATGCAGGAGTTGTCTGTAGCGGTGTTGTTTATGCAGGAGTTGTCTGTATTAGTGTTGTTTATGCAGGAGTTGTTTGTAGTAGTATTGTTTATGTAGGAGTTGTCTATAGTAGTGTTGTTAATGTAGGAGTTGTCTGTAGTAGTGTTGTTAATGTAGGAGTTGTCTGTAGTGGTGTTGTATATGTAGGAGTTGTCTGTAGTGGTGTTGTTTATGTAGGAGTTGTCTATAAGAGTAGTTGTTAATGTAGGTGTCTGGTAGGAGTTGTCTGTAGTAGTGTTGTTAATGTAGGAGTTGTCTGTAGTAGCGTTGTTTATGTAGGAGTTGTCTGTAGTAGTGTTGTTTATGCAGGAGTTGTCTGTAGTAGTGTTGTTTATGTAGGAGTTGTCTGTAGTAGTGTTGTTTATGTAGGAGTTGTCTGTAGTAGTGTTGTTATGTAGGAGTGGTCTTTAGTAGTGTTGTTTATGCAGGATTTGTTTGTAGTAGTGTTGTTTATGTAGGAGTTGTCTATAGTAGTGTTGTTTATGTAGGAGTTGTCTGTAGTAGTGTTGTTTATGTAGAGTTGTCTGTAGTAGTGTTGTTTATATAGGAGTTGTCTTTAGTAGTGTTGTTTATGCAGGAGTTGTCTGTAGCGGTGTTGTTCATGCAGTAGTTGTCTGTAGTAGTGTTGTTTATGCAGGAGTTGTCTGTAGTAGTGTTGTTTATGTAGGAGTTGTCTGTAGCGGTGTTGTTTATGTAGGAGTTGTCTGTAGTAGTGTTGTTTATGCAGGAGTTGTCTGTAGTAGTGTTGTTTATGTAGGAGTTGTCTGTAGTAGTGTTGTTTATGCAGGAGTTGTCTGTAGTAGTGTTGTTTATGCAGGAGCTGTCTGTAGTAGTGTTGTTTATGTAGGAGTTGTCTGTAGCGGTGTTGTTTATGTAGGAGTTGTCTGTAGTGGTGTTGTTTATGTAGGAGTTGTCTGTAGCGGTGTTGTTTATGTAGGTGTTGTCTGTAGTAGTGTTGTTTATGTAGGAGTTGTCTGTAGAGGTGTTGTTTATGTAGGAGTTGTCTGTAGTAGTGTTGTTTATGTAGGAGTTGTCTGTAGCGGTGTTGTTTATGTAGGAGTTGTCTGTAGTATTGTTGTTTATGTAGGAGTTGTCTGTAGCGGTGTTGTTTATGTAGGAGTTGTCTGTAACGGTGTTGTTTATGTAGGAGTTGTCTGTAGTGGTGTTGTTTATGTAGGAGTTGTCTGTAGTAGTCTTGTTTATGTAGGAGTTGTCTGTAGCGGTGTTGTTTATGTAGGAGTTGTCTGTAGTAGTCTTGTTTATGTAGGAGTTGTCTGTAGCGGTGTTGTTTATGTAGGAGTTGTCTGTAGTAGTGTTTGTTTTATGTAGGAGTTGTCTGTAGCGGGTGTTGTTTATGTATGAGTTGTCCTGTAGTAGTCTTGTTTCTGTAGGAGTTGTATGTAGTAGTGTTGTTTATGTAGGAGTTGTCTGTAGCGGTGTTGTTTATGTAGGAGATGTCTGTAGTAGTGTTGTTTATGTAAGAGTTGTCTGTAGTAGTGTTGTTTATGCAGGAGTTGTCTGTAGTAGTGTTGTTTATGCAAGAGTTGTCTGTAGTAGTGTTGTTTATGTAGGAGTTGTCCTGTAGTAGTGTTGTTTATGTAGGAGTTGTCTGTAGTGGTGTTGTTTATGCAGGACTTGTTTGTAGTAGTGTTGTTTATGCAAGAGTTGTCTGTAGTAGTGTTGTTTATGCAGGAGATGTCTGTAATAGTGTTGTTTATGTAGGAGTTGTCTGTAGTAGTTTCGTTTATGCAGGAGTTGTCTGTAGTGGTGTTGTTTTTGGTGATGGTTGTCTGTGGTGTTTTTGTTTGTGGTGGTGACGTCTTTGTAGTTTTAGGATAGTTACGGTATTTGTGGTAGTGATATGGCAATGTAATATAATAAGTAAATATGTGAAAGTATGTTTCTAGTTCAGCTAAAACATAGACAACTAAGGTATAAACAACAACCACAACGGCTGCCAGACAGTCACTATCAAACCACTTAGCTATCTAGATTCTAGTACATAGAAGTATATCATTATTATTATAATAAACCTAACCCAATGTTTCCTTTATTAGTGCGAGAGTAGGGGTGCTTATGTTTGCATTGCACTTAAGACCGACATATGGGGAATAAAAGTCATCTATTACGAAATTAATAAAAACGTGTGTCACTGGAGTTAATGGGTTGATACCGGATTATTATAAAGAAAGTGACAAGAACAGTTACACTAGATAAACAAAAAGAGAGGAAACCAGGAATGTGAGAGGTCAGAAGAGAACGGTCACGATGTTTAAAGAGTAACGACAAAAGGATACTAACGAGATGAAATATGTTGGGGTGGGGGTATTGTGGTGTACTGGTAGTTCCGCTACATGTCTGTCTGCTGTGACTGGAACCTCTCCAAGAGATATCAAGAATTATACGAAGAAAATTAATTGTCGAGACATGGCATTACCTAATAAGGCGAATATATTTTTCGTCTAGTATAATCCTATACAGATAAATATAAGAAGCTTAAGTATTACCTTGCTCAGCCATGGTGCGACACATCTATCACCCATCCAGATCACTCAGTTTAGACAACAGTAGTATGGTGGTGGTCAAAGGTTGTGTTGTATAAATGATATTCTGACTGGGGTGCATGGAGAACACGTAGCTCACTGTTGAAGTGCTGGACCATAGATAATGAACATAACTATTTGAGTACAGATATAAACAAAACATTTAAAGCTATGAATAGGTTCACTCCTAGCATCGCAGTTCTACAAAGATCTGACTATCCCGACTCAGCAGAATCATTATGTACATTATTATTATAATTTATAGTAGTAGTAGTAGTAGTAGTAGTAGTAGTAGTGGTAGTAGTAATAGATCAATCAGTCTTTATTTCATAATATACATAAATTTACATATATTACATATGGAGGGGAAGCAGTCAGAATAGAGTAATACAAATGTGGTAGAATTATTTACAAATCGACTTTAAAAATAATAAAAAATAATAGAAATAATACCCGCTGTATATCCGCCGGGCATTAATATAAATTTTAGCTCATTGGCACACTCGACCAAAAAACAATCCTCACACCGGCGAGCCACAAAAAAATCCAGTGTGAACGGAAAGAATCAGGGGAAACACACGTCTGTGAGCCACCACCACAAGATTTCGACCCACCTCCAGAATGTTCAGAGCGCCAGTGCAAAGACCGCTTCTCGGTCGAGTGTACCATCTCTGGCACAAATTCATACTGTTCTACTATTAAACAGCAGAAGTGTAAGCATTTACAAGTTACAGCAAAATGTCATTATGCTATCACATGAACTTGGGCAAGTATCTTACTTACACGCACATTGTAACATTTGAATTTGACATGTATAGCCATGGTATTGCGCATGGATAGATCATAATATGTTAGCCCATATCAAACAATTACAAACCTTTCTACCTGATTATAATATCACTGGGATTCTTCATTCTTCATGGTTTTGGATCCAATATATCCTAGAAATAATAATATATAATTCTTCAAACGCAATGCTCACATTATAATCTTCCCTCATCAATTTGAGTACATAACTATAAAAGTAACCTGTTTTTAAAAGTGGCATACTGCTTCTTATTATGTTGTTGGCAGATTTTTCAAGTCTTTTTGCGTACCGACATTGTATCAGTGTTACTTGATGGTTCAATAATAACATAAGAACATAAGAACATAAGAAAATGGGAGTCTGCAGAAAGCCGATTGGCCTAAGCAAGGCAGATCCCTGTCCCACACAACCCCAATTACAAAGCCCAATTATAGGCTCAACACTCTAATACCCTGAGGATCATCTTACCAAACCGGTTAGAGATTAACGCAGGATTACGGGGGTCTGCAGAGCGCTGATTGGCCCAACCCTGCTGATCCCCCTTCACACCCAACCCTTCTCGTCCATATGCTTATCCAATTTTTTCTTAAAGCTCCCTATCGTTCTTGATCCCACTATAGCACTTGGTAGCCTATTCCACCCATCTACAACTCTGTTACCAAACCAATATTTGCCTATATCTTTTCTGAAACGAAATTTATCTAATTTGAAACCATTGGTACGAGTTCTTTCGCTATCACTGAGCTTTAGTACATTTGTCATGTCCCCTTTGTTAATCCCACTAACCCACTTGAACAGGTTACATGCATTGGCCGATTCATGGCTGCTAGCATAAACAGGTGCACCCAGCATATTTTTCATGGCTTTACTATATGCAATATTAAAAGTTTTGAACATACATGATTTTTTGGTTTTAGAATAGTTCCATATAGAGATAATCCGAAATCAGGCTTACAATATGAATTAAACAAGAAAATAAGAGTATCTAAATCTACGTAAGTAAAATCCCTCTTGACACTGTTAACACTTGCATACAAATTATTAAGTGTATATTTTATGTCCTCGGTATCTTCAAAATTACTGCTTACGAAGTGACCTAAATATTTAAAAGAGGTTACTTCATCCAAGGTATCGCCGTTCATTGTAATAACATCAATAGGATTAGTGATTTTTGTGTTATCAAATAGTAGTAGTAGTAGTAGTAGTAGTAGTAGATCAATCAGTAGTAGATTGTAGACACCTAACTTTTAAACAGTTATAATGTTGTGTGTGTTAATGTCCCGAGGGTCTGTGTTGGTCCTGATTTACTGACATGACTTACACAACCACGTCATCCTACCGTCAAGAATATGTATATATTGCGAGTACATATTATGTTCATCGATAATTCATTATATGGTCAATACCCAATTTTGGCTCGAACGTCCCTTGATTTTGGCCCTGTCACTCTTTCAAGTATGGGGGAGGCACTCGCTATAGGCAGTTCTGCCTTTTGCCTCCCTCAATCACATAGAACAAAAAACAAACCTACGAGGCGGTTTAAATTAATTGATGAAGGTAGTTTCTGAATGATAATACAAACAAATTAATTTACCCTTGATGAACACATGTCCTTTGCAACCTCTTGCAATGTCTTGAAAATTACCCAAACAACATGATATAATTTTGCTACAAACAATTGTGACTATACAGTATATAGAGTTATGTGGTGTTTGAGTTCAAGAACTATTGTAACCATTATTATTATTATTAACCTTAGCCGTTTTGGGTTGTCTCTTTTACTGTCCTACATTTCCTTCTGGCGGCAGGGGGCTAGGAATCCTCCTCCCCTTGTAAATTGCAAGGTTGCCCTCTGACCCGTGATTCAGTTGCCCTCTGACCCGTGACTAGTGTGGACGTCCCCAGTGACCGCTAGTGTACCGGTTTACCCTTAGTGAGGTCCTAGTGAACTTTCATAGTGATGGCTGTTGTTGATGAGTCTGCTGTCTCCTCCCATACTCTCCAGCTTTGTCTTGCTTTGCAAGAAAGACTGGAGAGTGTGGAGCAGGAGATTCAGTGTCTCAAAGATGAAAATTTGGCCTTGAGACTAGCTATGGCGGAGAAGAAGTGTGAGGCTACCGGAAGTGTTCCCAGGGATCGTGAAGCCCCTTGGAAAGTGGTGTCAACTAGTGCAACGGCCTGCAAGCTGAAAAGGCAGCCAGTCAAGACCCACAACAACTTCAAGCACCTTGGCTGATGAGAGTGATGGCGATGAAGTGGCGATCATCGAGGCAGTGAGAGGGGAGGGGGAGGGGGGGGGGGGGAGTCTGCTGCTGTTGCTGCAACAACTACTGCTACACGCCGACAAAAGGAAAAAGCTAAGTCTGTTTTCATTGTCGGTGATTCATTGGTTAGATACCTTGGCAGGGCAACAAACACTCAGGTTGGTAAAGTTGTCTGCGTGCCTGGTGCCGGAGTCGGGAGGGTGGCTGAGAAGATAGATGCTGTCATGGAAGTGAGTGGGGAGGACCCCATCATCTTCCTCAACGCAGGGAGCAACGACATATGGAGATGCAGGACTGAGGAGTTGCTCTCCAAGTATCAGGAAATGTTGGAGAGGATCAAGGAAAAAGGTGGAGTTCCTGTGGTAAACAGTATCCTGCCTAGAAGAGGGGTAAGGAAGGAATGGTCCTCCAGGGCTATTGGTGTAAATAGCCGGCTGGAGAAGTATTGTAAGGCAAATACTATTCCATTCCTGGATAACTGGTCCCTCTTTTATGGTAAGGATGAACTGTATGCCCAGGATGGAGTACATCTCTCTCGACTAGGAGTTCGACCTTGGCCAGCTCACTCGACAAGATTGTTGCGGGGTTTCGTTAAAAAAACCTGGGTGTGTAAGTAAAATACTGTCTCCATATGGAGCAGGTACTTCATGTGACAAACCAGTGAGTAAAATAGAAATAATCAGTCAAGATAGTGCGGATATAGTGATGTGTAATAGTAGTATCGATAACACTACACATGTAACTGATAGTAAAGATGAGAATACTGATAGAGTAGAATTTCCGTCTAGAGCTAGTAGTTCAACAGGAAATAATAAGTTAGCTAAACACAATAGAAAATTAGTTGCAAATAAAAGTAATAGGTTGAGGGTATATTATACAAATTGTAGGAGTTTATGTAACAAAATGAACGAACTTAGAGCACTCGTTAGCACAGAAAATATAGACATAATAGCGCTATCTGAAACGTGGATTAATACAGAATCTAGGCATTTTTTAGCAGAATTTGATATTCCAGGATATAGTTTGTTTAAATATGACCGAACAAGTAGGAGGGGCGGGGGTATAGCAGTGTTTATCAGGAGTACATTAAAAAGATGTATTAAATCAGGTATTAGACTAAATAATGATAATGAAAGTGTTTGGGTAGAGGTTAACGAAGGTAGTGAGACCATAGTTATTGGAGTTATATATAGACCGCCTAATATGAGTAGAAATGGCGGAAAATCGTTATGGGAGGAAATTAAAATAGCAATCAAGGTTTTAGCAGTGTGTGTTTTATGGGGTTTTTTATTTTTCCGAACATTGTTGGGCAGCACCAAAGGGGCGACTCCGATTTCAGTAGAGTTTATTGAGGTAATACAAGATAGTTTTTTATTTCAATTCATAGATACGCCGACTAGAGGTATTAATATTCTTGATTTAGTTTTCAGTAACAATGAACATATGATAACTAATGTAGAGATTGGTGACCACCTAGGAAATAGCGATCATAAATCTATTTATTTTAATATACAATGGACAGGGAATGCTAAAGAGAATACGACACTTATCCTAGATTTCAGAAAAGCCGATTATGGTGGGCTACGAAGAGACTTAAGGGTGGACCTTATTGTTAAGCAATTAAGTCAGGATAGGCCAGAGTTAAACTTGCCACCTACATATAACCAGTTTATTGCTTCACTCCACAATGCTCAAAATAAATATATCCCTAAAAGAAGATTTAGATCGACGCAGAACCAACCAAAATGGATGACTAATAAGCTAATAGATCTTATAGGAAAAAAGAAAGGAATATATCGAAAAATAAAGAAAGGTGAAAATCATTTACATATATACTATCAGACTCTATCAAGACAGGTCAAAAAGGAAATACGGAAAGCAAAAATACATTATGAAATAAGGATAGCCAGCGACTCAAAAAATAACCCTAAAGCCTTTTACCAACTATATAAATCTAAAGTTAGAGATGTAATAGGCCCCCTAAAAACTTCAATAGGAGAAATAACAGAAAATGATTTAGAAAATGTGCAGTACATTAAATAGTCAGTTTCTTTCCGTTTTCACTAATGAAAATTTGGCACAGATTCCAGAAGTCAATATGGTATATAGTGATAGTATAGAAAATATGTTAAGTACAGTTAGTATAAGTAGAAATGATGTGCTTAAGGAAATTGACAGACTGAAACCTCAAAAATCGCCTGGTCCTGACGAGGTAAAATGCTAGAGTATTAAAAGAATGCAGAGATGAGTTAAAGTAGTCCATTAGCATTTATATTTAACAAGTCATTAGAAACAGTTTAGTTCCAGAAGCTTGGAAGCTTGCAAATGTAGTTCCGATCTTCAAAAAAGGTGATAAATCGATAGCATCCAATTACCGTCCCATTAGTCTCACAGCAATCATAGGAAAGTTGCTAGAGTCCATTATTGCTAGGAAAATTAGAAGCCACTTAGTAAAATTTAACTTAATAAATTCTTCTCAGCATGGATTCACTCAGGGACGTTCTTGCCTTACTAATTTGCTTAGCTTTTTCTCAGAGGTATATGAAGCAGTAGATAGTGACAAGTCATATGATATTATATATTTAGATTTCAGTAAAGCTTTCGACAGAGTCCCTCATGAGAGATTGATGAGAAAGGTTGAGGCACATGGAATAGGAGGGTCGTTGTTGGATGGATTAGGTCATGGCTAATTGGTAGGAAACAGAGAGTCAGCATAAATGGTACAAAGTCAGAGTGGGGAGCAGTCAAAAGTGGTGTCCCCCAGGGATCGGTATTAGGTCCCCTGTTGTTTCTTATATACATAAATGACCTAGATTTAGGTATAACTAGTAGGATAAGTAAATTCGCAGACGATACTAAAATGGGGAGATCAATTGATTCAGATAGCGATATAGAGTGCCTCCAAAGGGATCTAGATACCTTACATGAATGGTCAGTAAATTGGCAGATGAAGTTTAACATTGACAAATGCAAGGTATTAAAGATAGGGAAGATTGCAAACAAATGTTAAATATAAACTAGCTAATGTAGAATTAGAAAATTCAGACTGCGAGAAAGATCTAGGTGTGTTTGTTAGCAATGATTTGAAGCCTAGAAAAACAGTGTATAAGCGTTCGTAATAAGGCAAACAGGATTCTCGGGTTCATCTCTAGGAGTGTGAGTAACAGAACTGCTGATGTTATCTTAAAACTTTACTTGTCATTAGTGAGACCCCATATGGATTATGCTGTCCAATTTTGGTGTCCTTATTACAGAATGGACATAGATTCATTGGAGAGAATTCAGCGTAGAATGACAAAAATGATCCTTAATATTAGAAATTTTCCGTATGAAGAAAGGTTGAAGAAATTAGGTTTACATTCGTTAGAGAGACGCAGAGTTAGAGGGGATATGATAGAGGTGTTCAAGTGGGTTAGTGAGATTAACAAAGGGGACATGACAAATGTACTAAAGCTCAGTGATAGCGAAAGAACTCGTACCAATGGTTTCAAATTAGATAAATTTCGTTTCAGAAAAGATATAGGCAAATATTGGTTTGGTAACAGAGTTGTAGATGGGTGGAATAGGCTACCAAGTGATATAGTGGGATCAAGAACGATAGGGAACGATAGGGAGCTTTAAGAAAAAATTGGATAAGCATATGGACGAGAAGGGTTGGGTGTGAAGGGGGATCAGCCGGGTTGGGCCAATCAGCGCTCTGCAGACCCCGTAATCCTGCGTTAATCTCTAACCGGTTTGGTAAGATGATCCTCAGGGTATTAGAGTGTTGAGCCTATAATTGGGCTTTGTAATTGGGGTTGTGTGGGACAGGGATCTGCCTTGTTTAGGCCAATCGGCTTTCTGCAGACTCCCATTTTCTTATGTTCTTATGTTCTTATGTTCTTAAATTCACCTACTAGAAGAGACAGTTGGGGGCGAGGTAACGCGAAAGTGATCCCGGACCCTAAGAATTGGAACATTATATGTGTGTCTTTTTACGGGCTCTCTCTCGAGTCGACTACCCTTGTGCTTGACATTATACATACAGTATATATATATATATATATATATATATATATATATATATATATATATATATATATACTGTATGTTCACCATTTGTGTCTGCAAAATTCATAGGAATGTCCGCAAACCTATCTGTGTGTTCGATAATTTATATAGCAAATCAAATTTACTATTTACATTAGTAATCTGGAAACAAAAATATAAAACAAAACAAAATATATAAATAACAATTCCAAACGAACATTATGTAGAACCGTGAACAACTACACAATGAACCCATGCATAACAAGCCTATGTCCTATTATTCAAAGTTGATTACAATTTTCTTCAGACCTCGGGGCCTGAATGCCAAGTATGTTGGAGAAAGTTTGGTTAGGTCTATTGGCAGCAAACCTACAACACAATGCTGGGGATGGAGGCAGAGACTGTGGCCTTTAGGAGTAAAACGTGAGTGACTTATCAATAAATTATAGAAGCGTTCACGGAATGAATAGAGGGTGTAAAGTTTGTGGCCAGAGAAGAAGTTTTAGTGAAATATGTTGGCTGGGTTGTGAAATTGTACCCTACATCAAACTTAGGCTGCGTTACACATTCCTTGAGTGATTGGTGACGATAAAATTATTAATATAGTAATACACATTTCATCTATCTTCTCTTTTATCAGATGGTATCATCAGTTGGCCTCAACTACAGTTAAGCTTGTCCTAAGTCACTGATAACTCAAGGTTATTACAAGGAAGTTATCCCATTTTATACATTCAAGATTAATATGTAAAGTATCTTACTGTGATTGTGCCCCCACCCCTCCATAATAATAACTATACATTATGTTTGGGAAGTAAATATCAGCAACAAAAACATTGGTAGTTTAAAATAGCAGGTTGATTAAGGTAATGCAATATGAATTTAATACACCGAAGGGCAAGAGTAAATACCTTTGTAATTGTGTGTAATGTGTAATGTGTGTGTGTGTGTGTGTGTGTGTGTGTGTGTGTGTGTGTGTGTAATGTGTGTGTGTGTGTGTGCGTGTCATTTATATATCCTGTACTTCTGAGTGTTCCGTTAATTATGCTTGTATAATAAACCTACAGTGGGTTAACAAATGCAGCACCACCCTTGACAGCCACACACAATCCGTACAAGACTTGACCTTAATTTATGAGAGCGAGTAAAGCCGAGTAGTGCCTCAGTGTTCTGGCAACAATGAGTCTAAAGGACACTGAAGTCATTTACATAAAAGCTTTCTGTCGGTTAATTTATTTATAATTGTATTAAACTAAAGTTACAAGTTCAAATTTCAGTTAAGCATTGGACCAGTGTACTTCTATATATATATATATATATACAGTATATGTGTGTGTGTGTGTGTGTGTGTTTACAGACTTTACATTGTGTTATGCCGGGTTGTAATCCAACTGGCTTCAGTATTATCTAATGTCAATCCAGGTTTTGGATATTTAGATTTGGAATATTGCTCAACAGGGACACATCAAGCGTAGTGAATATGACAATTATATACTCAATCAGGCAACCAAAACACAATAAATACACAGGGTAAATTACACTTTTCTTTATTCAATTGCATGAGGGTTATATATGGGTTCGATACTCCACTATTATATAGAATAGGTAGTATGATACTGGTAGTACATAAGAGAGGTTATCTAACTTACTCTCAAATAGAATAATATTCACTTAGTTATTTGTATAGGTAACTGGTAAATATACAGAAAGGTACAGACAGAGATATACAGTACATAGACCTAAGTTCATTAATGATAATATCTATGAGAGTCGAGTGTCTAGCGTGAAGTAATTTGACACGTATACGAACAGCTGAGAGAATATCATTCAGCCGCGCGGGTAAGGTTGAGGGGAGGGGGTGGGGGGGGGAGTCAACAAAATGGTTTAGCCGCGCACAGGTAGATGTCCCAACTTTGTTGTTGTTGTTGTTGTAGATTTGTAACCTCATGGAGCTATGCCATTTTGGGAGCCCACCTGTGTGGTCCTAAGACCGCTTCATGATAGCATGTCATCAAAATTGTCTGCATCAATTTCTTCCTCGTTGCTGTCGTAATAGATGTTCGCATTTTCTCTGACGAATTCTTTAAGCATTCGTATTTCTTCCGCCTCCTGTTTTTCTCTTCCTCCTCTGCTTTCTTGATGATCTCTGCTCTCTTCTTCTGACTTTCTTCCCATTTATTCTTGCGTTCAGCTTCCCTTTTACGGGATTCTTCTGTCTCAGCAGCTGGTACTGGTTTCGGGGCTGGTGTTTTCTTTGTGGCTGCAGCTGCGGTGGTCCTATTCAGGGTTTTCTCGAGTTGCAGGTCTATTCCTGGGGTCTCCTTTGATAGATCTTTTCTTTGTTCTGGGGTCGGCTGGTTTTGGGGGCTTCTGTTTAGGACCTCACTGGTGAGGGCCTCGACTTCTTTCAGGTGATGGTAGGTTGTTGTCCTCAACGTCGAGCATCATACACAGTCTTTTGGTAAAGTTAATGAGGAAATTTAGCAGCTGTGGTTGGGAAAAGGTGAAGTCATCCTCAGCTTCAGGTTCGGGAGGTGGTGGTCTCTTTCGTCGCTTTTTCTGCTTCCATTCTTTCCTTTGGTGGCTGTGGTGTTGTCTTTGGGGGCTCCGTCGTCTTCCTTCCTGCAGTCGGGAGCCTCTTCTTCCTTGCTGGACATCTTGGATTCCATACGTGGTGCCCCTGGCTGCAGTTGGGGCACTTAGCTGTGGTCTCCTCCTTTGCCTTTAGTTTGACAATGCAGTCTCTGGTGTCATGGCGGTTGCTGCCACACGCCACACATGAGTACCCCTTTACAGGCATACTGCAGGTGTCCGAAATGCTGGCACTTGAAAGCAATCGGATGGGTTCAGCAGCATAAGGGCGCAGCTTGAAGCTGCCCCTTCTGATCTTGAGTCTGGCAGGTAGTTCTCCACGGATGTTGATGAGCACCTGCCTTGTCTCAGCTCCTCCCCTCACCTTCCAGCGTTCAGCCTTTTCAACTGCAGGATTCTTGAGGATTGGAGCGAGGTCGAACTCAAGAGGGTTATGCATGAGCACCCCCCTTGTCATCTTCAGGACTGGATCAAGGATCTGCAGAGGGGTGAAATCCTCTGCCTCCTTCTTCAGGATTTCTTCAGACTCGGCATCTTCTGCGGTTAGTACCATTTCCCCCTTCAGATCTGCAGGGTTGGGTGCTTTTCTTCAAGGTGGTTAACAGCATGGTATGTTGTCTTAAAGGAGTCAGAGGACACAATCTTTGCTTTGAAGGCCCTCTTCTTCTTCTTTGACATCACTTCTTCCCATGGTGCTTCTTCAGGAGTTTGTGAAGCAGTCCGAGTTTGCAGATTTTCGCTGCAAAATTCGCCAGTAGACCTCAATCTCTGCCTTGGGGGAGAGATCAGGGCTTCCCCTGTCTCTCTTTCTGCCAATGGATTCTGCCATCATGAGGGCGCTTCTAAGGGTGCAACATTCATGAAGAAGGTGTGGGTGATGTGCAGGACTGCTGGAGAGAGAGTTGTGTGCTCCCCTTCGCTGAGTGGCTGATGTCCCAACGTAGCCTTAACCTATAGGTCAGGTCGACTGCTGAGGTGGAAAATAATTATGTATCTAAGTGCAATATTAACTTGGCAATTAAAGCGAGGCGGTTGACTTTATGATGGGAGGCAAGATAAGTTAAATCAGAGTTTAACGATATATGGGTTATTGCGAATTTTCTTTCACACGAGATATGAATAATAACTTTGTATTTATATGAAATCAATTCACACAATTAGGAATTCAGATTCTAAATCGATATACAGAGAGTATCAAAGTATATCAATTATTCAGACAATTAAATTCGAATAAATATAGAATCGATAAGAACGGATATAAAATGACGTGAACAGATAGCGTAAAACACATTACTATCTAGAATGGTTGTACACGACGAAGTTGCACTAAAAGCTTACCAACAATGTAATTTACTCTATGTCAAATAAGTGTGTCATATTGACGATCTCTCTCTCTCTCTCTCGCTCTCTCTCTCTCTCTAAACTAAACAAGTGTAAATCTCATTTTATTATCTACAATAGCGTCCCACACATCAAGCTTAAGACCATTAAACACCGGGATCCCCCATCCTCCTCTCTACACTACATTATCACTATTATCCCAACCCCATAAATAACCCCCCCTTCCTGGTCCCTCCACTCCCCCAACCCTCGGCCAACATAATGTAAGGCCATCTGAAGATAATAGTTGGGTGCTGGATGTAAGGCGTGAGTCCACTGGTTTATCCACCTGAATCACTGTCGTGGATAAAGGGAGGAGTTTGTTTAAAGTAACCATTTCTAAACATATTATATTTTGTGATCCAATACTGTATAGTGGGACCACTAGTTGGTTCATTTTTAATCAACATGATTTTTGGATTTGCGTTAATTGTATAATAACCCGAATATATATTTCCCTTCTCCTGTGCATAAATCTGTTGATTACAATAGCACGTACATTATGAAGTGATGAAATAACTGGTGTATTATGTCTGTATGTCTTGTTAGAGATAGTTATTGAATATGTGGTACTGTAGTGAGGTAGTGATGTATTGTGTGTGTAATGAACATGTTTGCGTGACGGTGAAACTGTGTGATTGGTTTATTTGCTGCAATGTGTAGCTAACCAGATATTTCGTTTCAGTTTATGTTATAATTATCCTTATTATGTGGTGTTCGTGTAATAATATCTATTTACTGTACCTTGATATTGTGTGGGCTCTGTTTGTATGGCACACCTTGGGTGAATACATGGTTGTGTGTAGGACATTCTACGGTCATCTGTTTTTATTATGTTGGTCGGGAAAAACGGAAGTGGCACGTAATAGAAAATATTTTTTAACGGAAAATAATATAGTTGCCATAATCGTTATGCCTTTACTTCAATCACTGTTCCAAACAAATATACTGTAAATCTTTACCAAACTCACTACTATAACGCAGTCAACATAATACAACCACATGATAGTAGTTATTAACGAATACATTATAATATTGGACGCGATATGTTTTCCAACTGACGTCATCGCATATCATGAAAAACACACACTGGTAGAATAAAACAGTAATGTCCAAACTGTAAACTCTGTCTAGAGAAACAGTGAGTGACTCTGCAAAATGATAAATGTTAAAACATCAAACAAACATATTGATAGAATTCACATTTTATTAAATTCCCCGTAAATTGTAAAGAGTTCCAGTACACATTGACAAAGGTTGGAAGCGCCTTTATATTGACCAGTGAAGGGGGGACCTGAGGCATACAGTTATTACACAACATAACTGTATTATTGACGAGTGAAGGGGGGGAGCTGAGGCATACAGTATATACACAACATAACTGTATTATTGACGAGTGAAGGGGGACCTGAGGCATACAGTATATACACAACATAACTGTATTATTGACGATGAAGGGGGGGACCTGAGGCATACAGTATATACAACAACATAACTGTATTATTGACGAGTGAAGGGGGGTGACCTGAGGCATACAGTATTTACACATCATAACTGTATGATTGAACAGTGAAGGGGGAACTGAGGCATACAGTATATACACAACATAACTGTATTATTGAACCAGTGAAGGGGGGGACCTGAGGCATACAGTATATACACACATAACTGTATTATTGAACCAGTGAAGGGGAGGACCTGAGGCATGCAGTATATACACAACATAACTGTATTATTGACGAGTGAAGGGGGGGACCTGAGGCATACAGTATATACACAACATGATTATTGACCAGTGAAGGGGGACCTGAGGCATACAGTATATACACAACATAACTGTATTATTGACGAGTGAAGGGGGACCTGTGGCATACAGTATATACACAACATAACTGTATTATTGACCAGTGAAGGGGGGGACCTGTGGCATACAGTATATACACAACATAACTGTATTATTGACCAGTGAAGGGGGACCTGAGGCATACAGTATATACACAACATAACTGTATTATTGACGAGTGAAGGGGGGGAGCTGAGGCATACAGTATATACACAACATAACTGTATTATTGACGAGTGAAGGGGGGGACCTGAGGCATACAGTATATACACAACATAACTATTATTTATTACTATGAACCTGTTATGCTGTGTACGTATGTGTGTGTGTGTATTCACTTACTTGTTCGTCAAGGAGAATCCACGCAATGCGAGCTAAGCTCATTATTATCGCGCCTCCTTAACTGGGACTGTATTGCGTGAAATGCATGTAAAGTGTTTATGTATCGTTGAAATGGCTGTGGATGTGTGTGTAGTCTGTATTTTAGCCAATTGGCGACATTTGGAAACGAAGGCTTAGGGTTAATCTGTACGGTACCATTCTCATTACGGTACCAGTCTCACCCGAAGTCTTAGGTTGACCAGTAGCTTAGGTTGACCAGTACGATACCCATCTCGCCTTGTAACCGATCACCAACCCCAGATGGGACGTCACAACTTCGTCCACTTATACCAGGTTCCTATTTATACTGCTAGGTGAACAGAGGCTACACCGTTAGGAGACTTGCCCAAATGTCTCTTCCCCGCCCGGGTCTCGAACTTGGGACCTTCTGGTTGTGAGCCAGACGAGCTATCAGTTACGCCACGGGGAGGTGTGTGTGTGTGTGTATATGTGTATGTGTGTGTTTGGACTTGCTTTACATACTCATTGCAAGTATACAAGTAGTGCGTTACTTTAATAGTTCCATCTAGAAATCTAGTTTGTGCTATCAAGTTTTTGCATAGCTAACTGGTATTGTAGTGTTAGAATAGTAATACTATACCTAACCTCTCCATGTCTTATGAACCATTTCACAATATGTTGGCTAATACAACTGCATACAACCCACCATATGTGGTAAATATAACCAAAAAGTATTTTTGATAAAGCTGGAGACAACACGATATGAAACACAGAAAGAGGAGTAATATGTTTGTACATCTGTCAATACAGTAACAGGATGATTGATGTGTTGGTATATTGTTATGTGTTCAGTAATTTACCATTATAATGTTTTCCTCTTCCCAGGATCAGTCCAGGATAAAAAATGCTCTGACGAAAAGAGAGAACTAAGATAGGGAGGCTGGTATGGTGGATGTTGGAAAGTATACCAGTTGGTGGTGTTGGTGTAAGTTGTGTGGTTGATAGTGTGGTTGGTATTATAAAGAGGACCGAGTTGTTGTTGGTTTTTAACATACGTCAACTATAATGGTTGGGTTATTTCTTACCTATTACCCTCCCAAACTTTATGTTCACACAACAGCCATCCCCTACACCCCAAGACAGCTTGTTCAAAAGGTGTATGGGCAGACTCACTAGTAATATAAGCAATAATTATCAGATACATATTATTGCTATAGACGAATGTGATTATAATGTTTGTTCATGACTCATAATACATATAACAGGAAAAAATCCTAGTATTCTTGAACCAAGCTAGCTAAAAGCCATGTGTACAACTTCTGCAGATATGTATATATGTCGCTGAAGCTGAAAGATTGTTGGGTTTGGTTGACTGGACACAGCACGAAGCGGACCTCAATGTATACTAAAGGGGGGTGGTATGTATGGGTAAAGGCTGGTGTTGCAGTGTGCTAAGTCTGACTTACTTTATCATAAGAACATAAGAACATAAGAAAATGGGAGTCTGCAGAAAGCCGATTGGCCCAAGCAAGGCAGATCCCTGTCCCACACAACCCCAATTACAAAGCCCAATTATAGGCTCCACACTCTAATACCCTGAGGATCATCTTACCAAAACGGTTAGAGATTAACGCAGGATTACGGGGGTCTGCAGAGCGCTGATTGGCCCAACCCTGCTGATCCCCCTTCACACCCAACCCTTCTCGTCCATATGCTTATTCAATTTTATCTTAAAGCTCCCTATCGTTTTTAATCCCACTATAGCACTTGGTAGTCCATTCCACCCATCTACTGTACAACTCTGTTACCAAACCAATATTTGCCTATATCTTTTCTGAAACGAAATTTATCTAATTTGAAACCATTGGTACGAGTTCTTTCGCTATCACTGAGCTTTAGTACATTTGTCATGTCCCCTTTGTTAATCCCACTAACCACTTGAACACCTCTATCATATCCCCTCTAACTCTGCGTCTCTCTAACGAATGTAAGCCTAATTTCTTCAACCTTTCTTTATACGGAAGAAGATTTCTAATATT
Source organism: Paralithodes platypus (assembly GCA_032716605.1). Classification (NCBI taxonomy): domain Eukaryota; kingdom Metazoa; phylum Arthropoda; class Malacostraca; order Decapoda; family Lithodidae; genus Paralithodes; species Paralithodes platypus. The sequence continues at coordinate 42,459,607 of CM064514.1, forward strand.
ATGGATCATTTTTGTCATTCTACGTTGTACTCTCTCCAATGAATCTATGTCCATGCTGTAATAAGGACACCAAAATTGAACAGCATAATCCATATGGGGTCTCACTAATGACAAGTAAAGTTTTAAGATAACATCAGCAGTTCTGTTACTCACACTCCTAGAGATGAACCCGAGAATCCTGTTTGCCTTGTTTCGAACGCTTATACACTGTTGTCTAGGCTTCAAATCATTGCTAACAAACACACCTAGATCTTTCTCACAATTCGAGTTTTCTAATTCCACATTAGCTAGTTTATATTTAACAGTTGTATGCATCTTCCCTATCTTTAATACCTTGCATTTGTCAATGTTAAACTTCATCTGCCAATTTACTGACCATTCGTGTAAAGTATCTAGATCCCTTTGGAGGCACTCTATATCTCTATCTGAATCAATTGTTCTCCCCATTTTGGTATCGTCTGCAAATTTACTATCCTACTAGTTATACCTAAATCCAGGTCATTTATGTATATAACAAACAACAGAGGACCTAATACAGATCCCTGGGGGACACCACTTTTGACTGCTCCCCATTCTGACTTCGTACCATTTATGCTGACTCTCTGCTTCCTACCAATTAGCCATGACCTAATCCAACAACGCCCCACCTATTCCATGCGCCTCAACCTTTCTCATCAATCTCTCATGGGGGACTCTGTCGAAAGACTTACTGAAAATCTAAATATATTATATTCATATGACTTGTCATTATCTACTACTTCATATACCTCTGAGAAGAAACTAAGCAAATTAGTAAGGCAAGAACGTCCCTGAGTGAATCCATGCTGAGAAGAATTTATTAAATTAAATGTATCTAAGTGGTTTCTAATTTTACTAGCAATAATTGACTCTAGTAGCAGGCCTATGATTGAGTGTAAGACTAATGGGACGGTAATTGGATGCTATTGATTTGTCACCTTTTTTGAAGATCGGAACTACGTTTGCAAGCTTCCAAGCTTCTGGAACTATACCTGTCTCCAATGACTTGTTAAATACAAATGTTAATGGATAACGTAACTCATCCCTACATTCTTTTAATACTCTAGCATATACCTCATCAGGACCAGGCGATTTATGAGGTTTCAGTCTGTCAATTTCCTTAAGCACATCATTTCTACTGATAGTAACCGTACGTAACCTATTTTCTATACTATCGCTATATACCTTACGGACTTCTGGAAACTGTGCCGAATTTTCATTAGTGAAAACGGAAAGAAATTGACTATTTAATGTACTGAACATTTCTAAATAATTTTCTGTCATTTCTCAGATCGAAGTTTTAAGGGGACCAATTACATCTCTAACCTTGGATTTATATAGTTGGTAAAAAGCTTTAGGACTATTTTTTGAGTCATTGGCAACCTTAATTTCATAATTTCTTTTCTCTTCTAATATCCTTTTTTACCTGTCTTGATAGATTATGATAGAAACCAAGTAGGGGATTTCGGCTTTTCCTATTTTTTCTATATATTCCTCTCTTTTGTCCTGGAAGTTCTAATAGTCTATTATTCATCCATTTGGGTTGGTTCTGTGTGATCTAAATTTTCTTTTGGGGATGTATTTATTTTGTGCATTGAATACTGACTTGATAAAATTATCGTATGTATCTACCAAGGTTGACGTCTCTTCCTGACTTAAGATGACAGGTGCCTGAGAAGGGGTACACTCATTTGGACACCTGGATCGACTTAATTTTTTGACCATAGGGTCAGCTAATAGGCGTTTTCTTAACCCACCATAATTGGCTTTTCTAAAGTCAGGTATTAATGTTGTATTCTCTCTGGTATTACCTTTCCATTGTATATTAAAATACACAGAATTGTGGTCACTATTTCCTAGGTGGTCCCCTATCTCTACATTATTTACCATATGTTCATTGTTACTGCAAACTAAATCGAGAATATTATTACCTCTAGTCGGCGTATCTATGAATTGAAATAAAAAACTATCTTGTACTACCTCTATAAACTCTCAGAATCAGAGTCTCCTATTTGATGCTGCCAATCTATATTCGGAAAATTAAAATCCCCCATAATGCACACATTGCTACACCTTGATGCCATTTAATT
>CM064514.1:42461814-42481814 GCA_032716605.1 Paralithodes platypus
CCTTCTCCACCACGGCCGCAACAAGCCAACACAGGGACAGTGAGAGGCTCAGAGGGGCGCCTCACATACTCTTTAATAAGGTTCACGTGACATAACTGGTTCTTTTTCCTCCTGTCTGGAGTGGCAACAAGGTAATCTAAGTCTGAAATTTGTTCTACAATTTTATAAGGTCCAGTGTACTTCGCAGAGAGGGGGTTACCAACCAAAGGCAACAAAATTAATACCTCTTGTCCTACAGTGAACTTCCGGAGCCTCACTTTGCGATCATACCTGTCCTTCATCAAAGCTTGTGATTCTGTCAAATTTCTACCTGCCATCTCCAGACTCTTAAGCATGCGCTCACGGCTTTCAAGCACATACTTTAATAATGGACAAGGCTGCACAGTCCCCTCCCAAATTTCTTTCAGCATGTTAAGGCGGCCCCTGACACGGTGTCCAAAAATCAGCTCGTTTGGACTAAATCCCAGGCTCTCACCAGGTACCTCCCGAGCAGGAAAACAGCACATAAGGCAATCCAAGATCCCAATCCATACCGTTGTCAGCACAATAACACCTGAGCATGCTTTTAAGTGTAGCATGCCACCGCTCAAGCACCCCTTGACTCTCAGGGTGATACGCTGACGATACTACTGCTCGTATCCCATGCTGTTGCATTGTTTGCTTGAACATGTTGGAGGTGAAATTAGATCCCTGATCAGACTGAATCTCCTCCGGGTACCCGTACCTTGAGAAGTACCACAACAAGTTACTGACTACCGTCTTAGCCATTCCATTTTCATAGGGTATGCATCGGGGTATCTAGTGGCAACATCCATTATGGTTAACAAAAATGTATTTCCAGCCTTAGTGGGAGGGAGTGGACCAACCATGTCAACAATAATTTTACTAAAGGGTGGCCCAATCACAGGAATAGGGTGTAACGGAGCCTTAGGAATAACTTGGTTCGGTTTCCCGACACGTTGACAAATATCACATGAGTTTATCCATGACTGCACATGAGACTTCATCCCCGGCCACCAAAACAATTTCCCCAAAGCCGCCACCGTTTTTCTCACCCCTAGATGTCCTGCCAGTGGTATGTCATGCGCCAACCTCAGTAGGCTATCCCTGCACTCCCGTGGCACCACCAACTGGTCCACTACTCCGGACCCCTTTGGCCAACTACGTTTAGGGTCTTGAAAACGCCTATAGAGGATGCCTTCTAAATAAAAAAAATCTCCTGGCTGTGCATCGCCGTCCTCGTCGAGCTCTACAGCTCCATTAGCACACGTATGGAGCTCAGGGTCCTCTAGTTGCAACCGACGTATATCTGAGGGTGCCAAGCGATCTAACTGCTCCCGGAGCAATGCATGACCTTCCCCGATACTGGGCTGCTCCCTCTGTCTCTCTCGATGTACATAACGTTGCTGTCGTGGAGACTCGTCATACCCAGCCTCGTCACTCTCGATGACAGGCCCAGGGGCTACTCCAGAATTAAGTAATGGTGCTAATACTGAATCACCCAGGAGAGCCGCCGAGTCAAAACTCTTAAAACCAACTCCAGCTTTAGCCTCCTCCTGTTGATCGTTCCTCCGCTGGTCTGAAGACGGAGGACTAGGCTGTGACACTTTAGCTGCCCGAGCTCGGGTGACAACACACGCCATGGGTTGTGTCTGGCACCGCTCGATCCACTCTTGCTCTTCCCTACTCACGTCGGCCGGCCTCTCGGCAACGACTAAGGGTAGAACCTCAGAAGCGGGCATTGCAAAGTCGTTGCCGAGAAGAAGGTCGACGCCCTCCACTGACAGTTTCTCCACAATCCCGACATCCAATTCACGTGCCACACCATCCACCTCCAACTCCAACCGCACCAGCGGGTATGACTGAGTTGCATTAATACCCTGCACCACTACCACCCGAGCCGCGTTTATAAGGTAGCCAGTCAAGTTTTTCATCAGAGTCTGGGAAGCACCTGTATCACGCAAGACCTCTACTCCATGCTTGCGCCCCGCCCACATCACGCAACCCCGCCCTCTATGGTCGCAAAAAACATCCTGAGCAGGGTTCGAGCCTCCCAGGTGCTTCTGCATTGGCTGTGCCTCAGCCTCTGACGAACTGCCCCGGGCAAACTCAGATGACTTCGGAGACACACCAATGTTGCAGGCCAAAGACACAGCTGCTGTAGGTGGTTTGCTAGGACAGACTCTTGCAAAGTGCCCCTTTTTATGACAATGATAACACTCCAACTCCCCTTTGGGCTTCCCTTGGTACTGGGAAGGGCCCGGCCCCTTCTTAAATGGGACGGTGCTAGTCTTGTGGTCAGTCTTGGTATCATGGCTCTTGTACTTGTTTGCATAAGGTATATCACTAACTCGGGGGGGTGGGGCATCACGCCCCTTGTTACCTGCCTCACTACGCTGGGCAGACCCGCACCCACGAATTAGTGATAGCCGGAGGTCAGCCATCTCAGCTGCCTCCTGTAGAGTTTTTGGGTTCTTTTCTTTAATAGTTAAAGTCATTTCTGCACCAGTACACTTATAAAACTGCTCGAGCAGAAAACAGCTCAGTCAACTGTTCTGCCGTCTCAGCTTTCTCAGAACGTGTCCAGTTTTTAAGTGCATCTTTTAAGTCCCGGGCATGTTCAAGAAAGGTCGACTCCCTAGTCTTTGTAACACCCCGAAACTTCAATCGATATGTTTCCGGTTGCAACTCGTATGCCCGTAGGACAGCTCTCTTCAATTCTGGGTAGTCAATACAAGACTCTAAAGGCAGTGCATCATAAGCCTTCAGACCCTTACCCGTAAGTCTTGAGGAGACTAGAGCTGCCCACTTCTCTTCAGGCCAATTATGCTCCCTACACTTCTTCTCAAAACTATTTAAAAATTCTGTGACTTCAGTTTCACTAAATACCGGCACCAATTTGACTAATTGGGCCAAGGACTGTTCTCTTACTTGGCCCTCACGGCCCATCCGAGTCCCTGTTGACTCTGCACGAGTCTTATCTAAATCTAATTTAGCACAATATTTCTCCGAGTCGTACCTAAGCTCAGCCTCATGCCTCCTAACCTCAATCTCATGCCTCCTCGTCCTCCTGCCTCATTTTCCTGCCTCCTGGTCTCATTCTCCTGCTTCCTAGCCTCAATCTTAGCAAGCTCAAGTCTAAATACCATATCTGGAGACAGGCAGGAAGAGGGAGCTGCCACTACTGAAGGAGGGGGGGCAAAAACTGGGGAACCACCACGTGCACCACCCGAGGGCACTCCAATCTGCCAATTCTCATCCCTCTGTGGGAGAGTGCTAACCTCCGGTAACTGAGTGGACGGCACTGTGGGAGTCGAGTGAGAGGGGATCTGGGGAGGAACCCCCCCAAACACCCTCTCCTCCGAAACCCCATGTCGCCCACGCAACACCCAGGAAATCAGCTCCCCCTTGGACATCCCTACTACATTGGAAATGCCCAAAACCTTGGCTATCAGGTGCAAGCCACAAACATCCACCCCAGTCAGCCTCTCCTCCGTCACGTGGTACCGCTTACTCACAAAAACTCTAGCATCCTCCTCACTGGTTACTAACGGCACACCTTCAAATGACATCTCTCGCTCATCGTCAGTGCTAATGCACGACATACTGAAGTCCCCAAAAAAATTCTCGAGACAAAAGTGTTAAACTTCCTATGCAAGCACTAATTACTAAATTAACTGGAGTCTCTTAAATGCTTTACTAATTGCCATACAAAAAAAAAAATATTCTTCAATATGCACGCTAAAATACAAACAAACAAATGTTGTACAACTCTGCAAAAATGTATACTGTTCACAAAATCCTAAGCAAGGTCGCCATTTGTTACGAACTGGCACTCGGGTACACAAGGGCTCTCAATCAGGACTCGAATACGGCTCGCTGCCACAACGGAAACACACGATCCCAACCCCTGAGTACTGCCAGCCGAACAAAAAACACCAATACCCTCCAGAGTTCAATCTGCTATAACGGGGTATACAAGAACTCGGTACTAGTGTTCAACAACAGACTAATAAAGAGACAGGAAATATCTAGTCTGGTCAACAATCAAACAATGAAGTAAAAAACAACAACACCAAAGAATAGTGTTGGCCGAAGCCGAAGTAATCCACCCTTGACTAAGAACTTAAGAAGTCCTCCACCCTCTACTTCGGATCGGCACTATTACGTTACGTTAATTAATAGTCCTTAAGCATCGAGCAAGGAATCTTCTGAAAAAAGTTAGATGCTTCTCGGATGCTCGTAAGAAGTACGTATCGGATTTTGAACAGTAATTCAATAAGAAAAACACTGGCAATTAAATACTATTAAAGGTTTAAATTGGCATAAGAATAATTAAAAGAATATGCAATAGTAAATGGCAAACATTAAAAAGACGTACTCCGCAAATGCAACGGCAATAGCCTACTCGGATTGTGCTCGTGGGCCACTAATCACTAAAGTAGCCAAGCTTGCAACACATGAAATCAATAGTGCATAAACAATATCATACATAAGGAAAGCTTCAATACTATTCTGTATCTACTAATCGAGTAAAGTCTAGCTGGGGTACTGTGGGCAAAAGGTAGCAGTGACTGAGCAAAAACGGCTCGTAGCCTAGCGAAGTCCTCACAACTGTTTAAAGTATTACGTTAAAACTAACAAGTGCACTTTGAGAAATCCAGATCCCTTGTATCTGGTTTTCTCCCGGCTCCTTGACAAAGTAAAAACAAACTGTTAATAAAATACAGGGTGGTTAGGCTCTTGCCCTCACGCACTGTAAATTATTAACTCAACACAGTCAGCCGCGAAGACAACCTAGGCTTCACTGAACCGAAACGAGTATGCAGGTTTATCGCTTAACCACTGCATCAAACAACAACTCGTAACACAGAAAAGCCTTATCCCAGTCTAGCATTACCTAGACCAGCAGAAAACAGGAATAATAATAATAACACACAGGGAAATGCATATACAAGTGCAACAAACATAAATCAATCCTATTCTAAGTTAACCCTTCCAAAATAGGCTATCTAATAGGCAAGTATCTCGTGAGAACTCAAGCGATAATACGTTGGCTGACTAGCTCTGCACCAACGGGACCATGGAAGTTAAAAAGGCAGGGAAAAGAGGAGATAAGAATGTAAGGTAGTAGAGAAAGTTCACATCAGTCAGAAGAATATATAGTTAGCAAGGGAAATGAGAAGTCGCTCTGCCTAATGAGTTCTGATGAAAAAATGGCTAGACTTCCCTTTTTATACCCGGCCCTCTAGTGAGCCCAACGTGAACTACTAAGGACCGCCCACTGACAACCATTACGTAATTTCTCTCTCTCCTCTGAGATAGACAAAGGCTCCCCTAGCACTGAGGGGGGGGGGGGGGGGGGGGGGAGTGCTAGTGAGTTAGGCCCACCTCCCGCCTGGCGCACCCACTGACCCCCAACTGTGGCTGTTTCTCTTCCCATCATTACAAATAAGTTTTACACACAATACTTATAACTAATGATATAAAATAGAACTCGTTGACTCAGATGAAAACAAAATACATATTCATAATACTTATAGTACAACAGCTCACATGAACTAAGTTAGGAAACTCTACATAGACTACAGCCAAAGTTCCTGCCCTGACGATCCTAGCGAGAGTGGGGCATGACTAGGCGTTCTGTACAGCATGCTCACACTGGACATGCGTCACAATATATATATATATACATATACATATATATACACCGGTACATACATATACACACATACACACACATATACACATACATACATACACACATACATACATATATATATACAGTATATATATACATACTGTACAGTGCACACACATACACTTACATACATTTTTTTTTTTTTTTTTCATATCAACCCAGCCCTCTGCAGATAGAGGTCAAGCCTTCCCTTGAAAGCGTTTATTGTGTCGCTCTCCACCACTCTCGCTGGTAGTTTATTCCACTCTGTCGCCACACTGTAGGTGAAGAAACTCTTTGTGACATCTAGGTTTGCCTTTTTGGTTTTTAATTTCATTCCATTTCCGCGAGTTTGATTAGTATTGTTTAATGTGAATAGTGCATTTACATCGACTTTGTCGAAACCTTTTAGTATCTTAAAGCACTCAATAAGCTGACCCCTCAACCTCCTCTTTTTTAATGAGAACAGGTTCAATCGTTTAAGTCTTTCTTCATATGGTTTATTTCTTAATGAGGGTATCATCTTCGTCGCTCGACGCTGTACGGACTCGAGTCTTACAATGTCCTTGATCAGATAAGGTGACCAGAACTGCACACCATATTCAAGGTGAGGCCTCACCATACTTTTGAACAGTGGCACTATTACGTTTTCATGTTTATATGTAAATTTTCGTTTAATAAAGCCCAATGCTATGTTTGCCTTATTTGCAGCTGCAATACATTGGTCGGAAGTTTTTAGGTTTTCAGATATTAGTACCCCTAGGTCTTTTACTACCGTTGCGGTTTTTATTTGTTTGCCATTCATTTCGTATTTGTATTTCATATTTCTGCTACCAACCTGCAGCACCTGACCTGAGAGAGAGAGAGAGAGAGAGAGAGAGAGAGAGAGAGAGAGAGAGAGAGAGAGAGAGAGAGAGGAAGAGAGAGAGAGAGAGAGAGAGAGAGAGAGAGAGAGAGAGAGAGAGAGATGCCAAAGCATTAGCTATCCCACCATAATCATATAAGGGAAGGTACGGTATAGTTTTTTTCGGGCCCCCCATCTCCCTTATGTTTAGCGTTAACATTTTAAGACGTTGGGCTCATTAGTGTGGCGATTTTACCACCTTTCGTCCCATTTCCTTGTCAATTTTAAGATCTTTCGTACCATTTAGGTGTCGATTTTCTCCTGGCGAGCAATAGCGAGCCTGTATTTTTAAGAAGAATCGGCCCTTGGCCGGGACATTTTTCTACTGAAAAATGTACTGATTTATCTTGAAGAGGGGTCTACGGATTTTTTTTTTTTTTTTTTTTTTTTAGGCTTGATGGAGGTGTAGCCATGAAATTTAAGAAATATATGAATGAATAAATACATAGACCAAAAACTAACCCCTACCCTCCCTAAAAGAAAAATTGGATTTGGTGTGTTCATTATGTACCAAGTATGCATTCCCAAGGCACATAAATAGAGAGGAGTGAGAAGTGGATGTATCTTCTCTCTGAGGTTGTTTCAGGGGGGGGGGGGGGGGGGGGGCTGGAGAATATTATTAACCCCTTCTATACCGCGACGGCCTTTTCACTTTATTTTGGCTACTATTAGAAGATTGTATTCAGCTTCGGAAGGATGTCTACCACTGCAAAAGCTGTGGACTATCTCAATTAATCCTTTTAGATGCCATATATATCCTTCTTAAATTATATACATAACATCGTCTAAATCTAGCTGAAATCAAATACAACAGACGTCACCGGTACAGAAGGGGTTAATTTTCATCTCACCGGATACACCCATATACACAGCATAATACACCAGTATCCCGAGAAGTTTATGGTGGAAGTTCGGAGGAGACCATATGTTCTGTCTCAAGTTACTGCTTTACCTTGAAGGGGGAGGTAGTCTCTTTTCTGGACCCCCTTCTCCCTCATGTTTAGAATATTAGTTTTATTATTTTAAGACGTTCGTTCCTATATGTTGGCGATTTTGAGACCTTTCGCCTTATTTCTTTGTCAATATTAAGACCTTTGGTGCCATTTAGGTGTCGATCTTTTCCTGGCGAGCGATAGCGAGCCTGTGATTTTTAGAAGGAATCGGCCTTCGGCCTGAAAATGTTTCTATCGAAAAATGTATACATTTTTCTTGAAAGGGTTCTAGGGGGTGTTTTTGTTAAGCTTGATGGAGGTCTAGCTAGTAAACTCAAAAATACATTAATAAATAAATGGATAGACCAAAAAACAAGCACTACCCCCTTAACATGCTTGACTAGAAATTGAATTGAGCTACTTGACTACATCCGAGTACAGTCGGGAAAGAGTACAGTCGGGAAAGAGTACAGTCGGGAAAGTGTTAAAGAGTCTTGTTTACCGTATAATTATGAGGGTCAGAGGAGATGAACATTTATATTGTCAAGTAACTCCTGAGGTAACCTGAGAGAGAAAGCGTATAAACATTTCTCTCGCTCAGTGCCCTCTATATATATTACGCTGTGATGGTGGGGTAGCTAAAGTCTTGTCCTAACACCCTGTTGAGCGTGGGTTCGAATACCAAGAGAGGATTTTATATAAGGTATATATATACTTTATATATCTTGAAAGGTATATCCAAAGTTGTTAAGATGAAAGTGTATGGAGTATGGGTGCGACAACAAGGGGAGATATCAAAAGCAGGTCTGGGAGGTGTGGTTCTTGTCAACACCTTTTATCTTAGGGGAAGGTAAGAAGACACACACACACACACACACACACACAGATTTTATTTTATTTTATTTCGAGGGGATATTCAATCACGCTTGCAAACTTGATGACCTAAGCATATTTCCTAGCGTTGCCAATATGTCGTGAAATGACTTACTCAAACTTTGTTTTACCGTAAGCGAGATGTCTGTGTAGCATAAAGGCGGTGTCACACGAGCGCATTTTCCGGCAATTTTCCATGAACAAGTTTTTTCTCGTACTATTTTGAGGCTCTTTCGCACTAGCATCGGAAACTAGATCGAAGGTGTAATAGGTTAGGTAGTTAAATTGTTATGGAGTTTATATTTTGAAGCTGCCAGACAACAATTGCTCGTAGAAATTGACGGAAATATCGCTCGTGTGACATCGCCTTAAGGGGAGGTATTTAGTTTGTTCCCTACTTTTTCATCAAGCTTAAAATTACACCCCCTAAACCCCTATTCAAGATAAATTTGTACATTTTTCGGTAGACAAATGTCCCGGCCGGAGGCCGGTTGCTCTTGAATTACAGGCTCGCTATCGCTCGCCAGGAAAAAATCGACACCTTAACGGCACGAAAGGTCTTAAAATTGACAGAAATGGGGCAAAATGTCTTAAAATATCCAAACTACTAGGGCGAAGGTCTTAAAATCTCAAAAGCAATGGGGCTAAACATGAGGGAGAAAGGGGTCCAGAAAAAAATCCCTCAAGTGGAAATCTCCCCTTAAGTCTCTGCCAGGCCGACTATACCCTGTGCCAAATAGGTAGGCCAGAAATCGTGAACCCCCTATCTCTGTAACTCAAAAAGGGCTAGAGCAAATGGGTTGTAAATTTCCACACCTAACCCCCTATCTCTGTAACTCAAAAAGGGCTAGAGCAAATGGGTTGTACATTTCCACACCTAACCCCCTATCTCTGTAACTCAAAAAGGGCTAGAGCAAATGGGTTGTACATTTCCACACCTAACCCCCTATCTCTGTAACTCAAAAAGGGCTAGAGCAAATGGGTTGTACATTTCCACACCTAACCCCCTATCTCTGTAACTCAAAAAGGGCTAGAGCAAATGGGTTGTATATTTCCACACCTAACCCCCCTATCTCTGTAACTCAAAAAGGGCTAGAGCAAATGGGTTGTACATTTCCACACCTAACCCCCCTACCTCTGTAGGTCAAAAAGGGCTAGAGCAAATGGGTTGTACATTTCCACACCTAACCCCCCTACCTCTGTAACTCAAAAAGGGCTAGAGCAAATGGGCTGTACATTTCCACACCTAACCCCCCTACCTCTGTAACTCAAAAAGGGCTAGAGCAAATGGGTTGTACATTTCCACACCTAACCCCCTACCTCTGTAACTCAAAAAGGGCTAGAGCAAATGGGTTGTAAATTTCCACACCTAATCCCTACCTCTGTAACTCAAAAAGGGGTAGAGCAAATGGGTTGTAAATTTCTACATCTATTCCCTGGCTGACCCTTTCCAAATGGTAGAAACATTAGCTCGAATGCGCTTGTCGTTTGTGAGGTTTAGAAGTTTATGTTCAAGAGTTTTGGCCTACTTATTTGGAACAAGGTATAATATTCTAGTCTATTAGTTTTTACCTGGCGGAAAATTTATTCCAATCCCTTAGCAGCTGATAACTGGTTACTAAATGGAAACATATGAAACTTCTTATCTCTGCATCATATGAAACTTCTTATCTCTGCATCATATGAAACTTCTTATCTCTGCATCATATTTATACAAAGTGTTTTTTAAGGGAATATATAGTGATTAGTTTTTGGCCTCTTTATTTATTTATTTATCTCTGTTTTATTTATGTATTTATTTTATTTAAGTATTTATTTATTAGATTTTTATTTTTATTTGTTGTATAGTAACCTCGCTACACCTCAAGCTTAAAAAATACCCCCTAGAGTCCTAGACCCCCCGGGGGTTCAAGATAAATTTTTACATTTTATGGTAGAAAAATATCTTCCTAGGCCAGAAAGAAAAAAAATACGACACCTAAATGATACAAAGAAATGGGGTGATAGGTCTTAAAATCGCCAAACTAATGGAACGAACATCATAAAATCTCGAAACTAATGGGCCTAAGCATGAGGGAGAAAAGGCAACAACCTCCCCCTTCATAAATTTATTTCACTATAAAATCTCTGTAATAGATTAGTAATAGATTTGATTAAGACATTGCGGTTGACCGTCAGCTGAATGAAACATATAATAGTATTTTTATTTTCAACTGACGGTAAATTACAAAGTTCCCATAAAGATTTTTCCGGTATTTTGAAGATTTTGTGTAGTGAACTATGGTGCTAATTATATAAACTATGTCTTGATTAGGATACAGAGACATCGTAATTATATAAACTATGTCTTGATAGGATACAGAGACATAGTAATTATATAAACTGTCTTGATAGGATACAGAGACATAGTAATTATATAAACTATGTCTTGATAGGATACAGAGACATAGTAATTATATAAACTATGTCTTGATAGGATACAGAGACATAGTAATTATATAAACTATGTCTTGATAGGATACAGAGACATAGTAATTATATAAAACTATGTCTTGATAGGATACAGAGACATAGTAATTATATAAACTATGTCTTGATAGGATACAGAGACATAGTAATTATATAAACTATGTCTTGATAGGATACAGAGACATAGTAATTATATAAACTATGTCTTGATAGGATACAGAGACATAGTAATTATATAAACTATGTCTTGATAGGATACAGAGACATAGTAATTATATAAACTATGTCTTGATAGGATACAGAGACATAGTAATTATATAAACTATGTCTTGATAGGATACAGAGACATAGTAATTATATAAACTATGTCTTGATAGGATACAGAGACATAGTAATTATATAAACTATGTCTTGATAGAATACAGAGACATAGTAATTATATAAACTATGTCTTGATAGGATACAGAGACATAGTAATTATATAAACTATGTCTTGATAGGATACAGAGACATAGTAATTATATAAACTATGTCTTGATAGGATACAGAGACATAGTAATTTCATATGTTTTCCATCAAATATCGAAACATTAGCTGCTAAGGGATTTAGTAGTTTCATATTTTTTCCATTAAGTATCGATAAATTTGCTGCTATAGGATTCAATTTATCGCCCTCTGAAAATAAACTGACTATAAGTTAGTTGTCTTTACTCCCGAACAGATACAACCATGGTGTGAGAATGTTGGTTTTTTGTTCACTTCCAGCTCCGAGGCTGAACATCGACAGAGTTTATAATCTATGTTTTATTAATTTCACCGCAACACCAAACCCCTCCAATGAAACTAGGAACATTACAATATTTAGTCTACTTTAACTCTTGGGCCACTTGTGACCGTAGGCGACAGGGAAGTGCTTGATTTCAGGTACCGTACTGTACATGTCACTAAACTTCATTTAAGGGAGCCCACCTCGCTTGTTTTCGCTTTCTTTCCCTCTCTCTTTGGCTTGTATCCATTAGGCCCCATTCAGCCTACTTTTTTAAGACGTTTACCCCCATCCAGGTGTCAATATTTTCCTGGCGAGCGATAGCGAGCCAGCATATATATATATTTTTGTTTTGACAGCAAGCTAAATTTGTACATTTTTCGATAGACAAATTTCTCCAGCGAAGCCAGATTTCTCCATACCAATGCTGGCTCGCTATCGCTCGCCAGGAAGAAATCGACACCTAGATAAGGATAAACTTCTTAAAACAGTTGGCTGAATGGGGCCGAATGGATACAAGCCAGGGAAAGAGAGAAAAGGAGAGAAAGATAACAAAAAAGCCTGTGACCCCCCCTTAAGCTAACCTGTCACTCATCCCCCATGCAGCCCAAACAAATGATTGGCTGCCTCTCAGCCAATAATTTGTTTGTTTGGGTGTGCGTATTGGCATAGGTAAGATATATTTTGTATGTATCGGTACCAGTACTATATATCTTATTATAACGTGCAATTATAAGTAATTTTAATGATTACCGGTAAGTTGTTAAAAAAATATATACGAATTAGAGATGTAAGAAACTATGCCTTAACAATATTATCAACATGAATATTATAAAGTGAACAAGAATAGATTATATAAATATATCATTATCGTTGGTGAGTCAGTGACGGGATTCGTTATCATCTTGGCTAATAGGAGCTCTGAAGTCGCCGCAGCCTTACCTGGCACAAGTTATAAACGTCGCCTTTCTTATCGATTTTTGTTTTAACACAAAACATCTTCATATGCATTATACACATTGCTTTGTATAATAGCCCAGTAAACGTATAATAGGTAGTAGAAGCTACTGGTATTTTTATATTTGCAATATATATACACTTTTATGAATAATGATGAGTATAAGAAGAATTATGCACAAATATTGTACTTTCACGTTTTTGTTTTAGGCGGTTTTTCGATTATATATATATATATATATATATATGCAAAAAAGAGATTATTGTGGTACGAGTTTATAATAAGTAAACATATTTCCACACCAAAAGAAGTATAGAAAAAGGTAGGTTCACTGTACAAGTTTTAAAGATATATACATGCGGTCAATTATTATTACATTTCAGAACATGCTAGAAAATATCGTAGGAGTATTTATAAAAACACGTACATCCGAGTATCCTTTTAGATGGCTCGAATTGTACGGTTTAAAATATAGATGTTGATATAATTTAAAATATAACATGCTTAAGGTTAGTTTTTTTTAAATAACACAGACGTTAAATGCCAGTGAAAGAAAAAAGGAAGTCCGAGTATCTTGTTAGACGGCTCGAACTGTAGGATTAAAATATAATAGCGTTTAATGCTAAATTAAAAAAAAAAAATCATAGACGTTTATTGTCAGTTAAAATATGAATAAATGCATTTCTCTACTTTCGTAGATCTTCAGTATTAAAATATGAGTGGCTGGTTCCAAAGTTAGGGATGTATGTCCTCACTCATGCGTGGATTACCAGGCCTGGTATACTGTATATATATATATATCTTATATATAATATTGTATCTCGAACGTATTTAATAATGAATTGTTATTGCACAATCCATATCAACAGTAGATACAAATCGATAAAGATGCTGACGTATATAACTCAACTATTTTACACATTTAATTACAAACACATCTGACGGTAAATTGAATCCCTCAGCAGCTACTTTCTCGATATTTAATGGAACAATTATGAAACCACTATGTTACTGCATCGTATTAAGGCCAGGTTTATATCCTTAGCACCACATTTCACTACAAAATCTTCAAAATATCTGAAACATCTTGGTGGAAACTTTGCAATTTACCGCCAGTTGAAAAGAAACCGACAATAGCTATATAATATTCTTCAAATCTATATATTCCTTATAAGTGATATTTTCTCGAGTGGTTGAGAATATAGGCAACTGTTGGACAATGGTATAGTACTATTAACTCATTGATTGTTATTATATATTTCTTAGTCCCCTATATTTGTCAAAGCTAATTAGATGGACACCTCGACGACGTATACAGACTAACAACACACATAACAAAGCCACTACAACAGCTTCCTCTCTCTACAACACCCCTTCTCTGCTATCTACACTTTATCAGTCGTATGGTCCTAGTGTACGGTCTGATTGCGTAATGTGATTCCAAATGTAAGAGATCTTCTACTGAGGATGGTAGAATCTACGGGGAACTTATTTACTTTTCATTAGTAGACGAGCCATTATGACTTGATCAAATTAAAATGCAGTAGGAATAATGTTCATCCGTTCTTCATATTGTTTAATGTATTTGTTTTTCATTTAATTGAGTATTTACATTTCAATAACCTCTTCTGTACACGATTACTTGTTTCTTCATTTCATTTTGGCCAATTTTAGACGTTCTTATGACGCTTAGCAAGGATCTGGGAACCAAAAAGGTAAAATGGTATTATATATCCCTTTGACTCTCACCATTGAAATACGGACAGTAATAGTTTAATTACTTTATAATTTAGGCGGGTTTTCGATTATTTTCCGAAATTGTCCACAGTTGAAAACACTTCCTTTTCTTTTTTAAAAAGACCTCCGTCTACTTATTGTGAAAAACCTGTTATCCTCCGGAAAATTACGGGGTTGAGTGAGTGGAGTGAGAGACAGTGAATTGTATGAGGATACATGTTTTTCATAATACGTGTTGCTAGCCCCAAACGCGCGAGCAAATGTGGCTCCGACACATCCCCTTTTATTTATGTACATCAAACATGTTAAATACAAATAAAGTTTATTTATATACCCTACTGTGGAAAGACTATGGATACACCACTCCTGCCCGGGCCTCACACAGTGGCATGGCCCAGTCGTACTGAGCTCATGACGCTGGTGGCATTGACCCGGAGGATAGCCATCCCTAGTCTTTGCTTGAGCCAGAGGGTTTCCCGGGGTTCTCCTGAAACTTCTCTGATTTTACGGCCTATTTCATTCACCATATTATGGGTGGTAGGGCCGAAGACTCCTGAAGTTTCGAATGCCAGAGGCTCGAACTGATGACTTCTTGCGATGGCTTGATATTTTTCTCGCTTTCTACTTTCTGCTATCTGGGCGGCTTCACCTGCTTCGTCGGCGTTACTGGCGATGTTGGTTATGGAGAAAGTGTCAACACGAGGCACCGGCCATTCTTGTAGGGGAAAGTGGTCATCCCATCTGGCCGTTTGCCGTCTTCTCTGAGAAGTCCATGTGGTTGAAGGATTAATGCACGGTTAGCACTCTGCAGGGCCCGTTTTATGACATCATTTAGTGCAGAGTGTCTTGGCAGGCGGCCTGCGCTGTGATTACATGACAAGGCATGGTGACCTTGAGCATCCATCCCCCCACCACACTTGCAAGTGTGTGGGTGACAAACTGCCGCACCCACTCTGAGCGCGATGGCAACCCGGAGCGCTTCAGCTGAAAACACTTGTAAAGGCCGCGTCTCACACAGTACGTTAGCCGCCGACGACAGCCGATCTTTTCAAAATATTTGAATTTTTCCGGGATTGTCTGACATCGTCTGTGATCGTGTAAAAAGATCGCCTCGTATCGTGGTAGGCGAGGGGTGGTCGAGTGGCGCGGAAATGGTTGGCGGTGATCGGCCAAAAAATAGTGGCTGCACTAAATTCTGGCCGATAATCGGCAGAAAAAACGGTTAAAAAACCGTTAAATTTGATCGTGTGACGCCCGTGTATATGTTGTGCAACGAGCGTATGTGAATCCTGGGATATCTTCATTGTCATCCTCTGATCGATGGTTGATTGTGTATGATTTTAGTCTATATATTATATGTGTGTGAGTAGTTTGTGTGTGTGTGTGTGTGTGTTTGTGTGCGTGTGTGTGTGCGTTTCCGTGTTTGGTTGTGTATTATTTATTTTATATATATATTGTGTGTGTTTGTGTTTGTTTGTGTGCGTGTGTGCGTTTGCGTGTTTGGTTGTGTATTATTTAGTTTATATATATTGTGTGTGTGTGTGTGCGTTTGTGTGGTTGGTTGTGTATTATTTAGTTTATATATAATATTGTGTATGTGTGTGTGCGTGCGTTTGCGTGATTGGTTGAGTATTATTTAGTTTATATATATTGTGTGTGTGTGTGTGCGTTTGCGTGTTTGGTTGTGCATTATTTAGTTTATATATAAATTGTGTGTTTGTGTGGTTGGTTGTGTATTATTTAGTGTATATGTATTGTGTGTGTGTGTGCGTTTGCGTGTTTGGTTGTGTATTATTTAGTTTATATGTATTGTGTGTATGTGTGTGTGTGTGTGTGCGTGTGTGTGTGCGTTTGCGTGGTTGGTTGTGTATTATTTAGTTTATATATATTGTGTGTGTGTGTGTATTATTTTAGTCTATATACTGTATTGTATGTCTGCGAGTAGTTCTCTCTCACTCATTCACTCACTCTCTCTGCGTGCGTGTGTGTGTGTAGCCTATAGTTAACATAAACATCTACAAGTTTACTAAAATACATCCACTTGTAAACTAATGATATACTGCATCAAAGTTAGTGTATATCAGACCGTGTAATGATATAGGTATACATTCACCTAGCGACTACTTAACTACAGCGTATTATTATTATAGTTTTATTCAAGTATATTGGGGTTTGTAATTGATGATTAATGTTAAGAACGGGGTGTTATTTTTATATATAATATATATATATATATATATATATATATATATATCTATCTATCTATCTATCTACATATATATATATATCTATCTATCTACATAGGGCGGTTCCTTTGCCGTGTCAATATCGTGTGTGGCCTACAACGGTCGAATTTATCGTTCAACGTATGTGGGTCTGTTGTGCTGTAAACGTATGGTTGTCAACCAAAGGCGGCATTATCGTGCTCTTAACGTACTTGAAATGTATGACGAATGTGTGATAGCCGAGTGAGTAGCGTCGCCAGTCAGCAATTTATTCTACAACGGTCGTGTTGCCGGCGTGTATGACGTGTGTGTGTTGAGTGACTGTCGAGGGTTTGTTGTACATCAATCGTGTGCCTGCGAGGATCGTGCAGTGATCCAGTGAGTCGATTACAATCGGCGAAAAAGTGCAAGTCGTCCTCTGTCGGCAGCTGTCGAGCGGTGGCCGTACTGTGTGAGACACGGCCTTAAGGATTAGATAAATATTTCCAGAATGCGATGGTGTTTTTATTTGTTTGTTTCTTTCGATATATCAACCATATATTATAACCTACTTTGATAATGTGTGATATTATCTATAATGATTACGTAACGCACTATCAGAGTAAGCTATATTATATGGTCGGTATATCGGAAAATGAAACACAATAATTTTACAAACACCATCGTATTCTGAACATATATATTTACTTCATGCAAGTATTTTCAACATTGGACATTTTCGGAAAATAATCGATAAGCCGCCTTTAAAAAAAAAAAAAAAAAAAAAAATCATTATCCCAGTACGTCCCGCACCGTAATTATCTGTCCCATGGCAGATCTGTTTCATCCTCTCGTCTACTCTTTCATTTTGGGGTAAGAATATTTTTGAGATAATTTTTACTCCACGTGCTTCAATACAGTACGTACTTATTCTGAATCACGTTAATGGCAATGCTCCTGCTGCTGCTGATGATGGTGGTGATGAAAGTGATGATGATGGTGATGATTTTGATGATGGTGATGATTTTGATGATGATGGTGATGATTTTGATGATGGTGATGATTTTGATGATGATGGTGATGATAATGATTATGATTTTGATTTTGATCGTGATGATGGTGATGATGATAATGATTAATAGAAATAATGCATATACTACGATTGTGAAGATGATGATAATGATAATGAGAATGAAGATAGTTTATACTAATGATGTTTGTGAAGAAACTAACAATCCTGGTGATTATAGCTACAACTACGAATGCCAAAGATATGAACGCTATGATAATTTTAAGGTGACATGGGCCGATTTTCTGGTCCCCTTTCTCCCTCGTGTTAAGCCCCATTCTGTTTTAGATTATATGACGTTTGGCCCATTAGTTTGGCGATTTAACATCTTTCGACCCATTTCGTTGTAAATTTTAAGACCTTTCGTGCCATTTAGGTGTAGATATTTTTCCTGGCGAGCGATAGCGAGCCTGTAATTGTAGGAGGAACCGGCTTTCGGCCAGGACATTTTTCTACCGGAAAATGTACACATTTATCTTGAAATGGGAGTCTAGGGGGCGACTTTCTAAGCTTGATGGAGGTCTAGCGAGGAAACTAAGACAAATAGGAATACATTAATTAATAGACTAAAAAAACGGCCCACCTCCCCTTAAGGGAGCCCACCTAATTTTGTTCTATCTCTCTCTCTGAGTTGTATTCATTCGGCCCCATTCAGCCTACTGTTTTAAAACGTGTATCCCCATTCAGGTGTTGATTTTTTCCTGCGAGCGGTAGCGAGCCAGCATATTTGTTTAAATAGTTTTGACAACAGGCTAAATTTGTAAAATATTCGATAGAAAAATTTCTCTGGCGAAGCCGGATTTCTCCATACAATCATTGCTGGCTCGCTATCGCTCACCTGGATGGGGATAAACGTCTTAAAATAGTAGGCTGAATGGGGCCGAATGGATATAAGCCAGATAAAGAGAGAAACAGAGAACACAAAAGCAGGTCATCCTCCTTGGCGGATCTCTCTCGTTCGTTCGTACTTTCTCATTGTTTTCGTCCAGTTATCCCGGAAATCATTATTAAACAAGGTAGCTTTTGTGTATGTTGGCTATTGTGAATCAACCTGTCTATCTATCTATTGCCGGACGCATTACTCCCCTTAATGAGGGTGGCCATACACAGGAGGCCCCAAAGTGGACCTATCCCCTGTAAGAGGGACAACCCATGCCAGTTTACTGAAGGACTTACAGGATTGACCACTCAATTTAGGACCCGTCCGACCCCGAGGCCCTCTATGTATCTTTTTAGCACTATTTTTCTAGAGTGGTGTTCGGCTAGTCCATCCACTTACCTGCTTCACCCTTATGTAAACAGTACCGATTTGTATCAGGTTTATTCCCCTAGACAGGTTGCCGACCAAGGCTGACGAGTCCCATCCACCCGGATTTTTATAAGGTTGTCTCCCCTAGATGGGTTGCCCACCAAGGCTAACGAGTCCCATCCACCCGGAAGTAGTAGTAGTAGTACCGGTATTAATAGTATCCATATCATTATTGTTATTATTATTATGTTTTTATTATCATTATTATTATTATTATTATTATGAGGGTGATGATGGTGATGATGATGACAATGATAGTGATGATGACAATGATAGTGATGATGATTGTAATAAGGGTGAAAAACATTTATGACCATTATATTTACAATGACGAAACAAGAAACCTTGACTTATAATAACGAGATGGATAACTAAGCTATGAGCATGACCACAATTATTATTCCCAATCGCACTCTTTCATTTGTTTGGGGGGGATGGGGATGGGGGGGGTCTTGGCCGGATATCGCGGAGATCATTTTTAATCAAGGTGGCTTTTGACGGCCTCGTTCCGGACCACCCTAATGACATCGGATATCCGGCTAATTTGCATATGGCCATTAATTATATTCCGCGGCAGGCAGAGAGGAGGATCGCTGAAGTTTTTTAGGTGAATAGCTTCATATACTATAGTCTATTCGCTGTAAGTAGGCGAGAAAGCATGACCTCTATCCTCTGTAGCTCAAAGACGACTATAGTAATCGATCTAATATTTCTACCATTTGGGAAGAGTCAGTCAATAAATAGATGTGGAAATTTACAGCCAATTTACTCTAGCCCTTTTTGAGTTACAGAGGTTAGAGTTCATGATTTCTCGCCTACTTACAGCGAACAGACTATAGTATACGGTACTTCAAAAGCTTCCACATCATTATTATAGGCGACAAACTTCATTATGTAGTATACTTCATAAACTTCATTATGTAGTATACTTCATAAACTTCATTATTATTATTATAGGTGACAAACTTCATTATGTAGTATACTTCATAAACTTCATTATGTAGTATACTTCATAAACTTCATCATTAGTATAGGCGACAAACTTCATAAAATAGTAATCTTCAAAAACGTCCATATAATTATTATAGGCGAGAAACTT
>CM064514.1:42484314-42510202 GCA_032716605.1 Paralithodes platypus
AGGAATATCATCATCTCAGGCACTCCCCAAGATCGACGCACCTGACAAATTCTACGACAAGGCCTTCAGCACAAATAGCCGACTAAAATATTTGTGTCAGGGAAGAAGTTGAATTCATCAACCTCTGGGACTACTTCTACAACCAGCCTACTCTGTTCCGCAAGGATGGCACTTATCTAAACCCTGTGGATTCAGCACGCATGGGTCGTCTCCTACACGAAGCAGTCCGCAGCCATGGATAAAAAAACGCCATCCGAGAAGAAGCAGCAGTGACATAAATCATCCAACGCCAAGCAAAAAACAGGCAACCGAGGACCACCAGCGATAAGGACCGAAGACAGCGAGGACCGAGGACAGCCATGAACATGAATGTAGATCCGACAAGAACCAAAAATATTATTAAAGAGCGTTCGTTCCGTGAGTTCTAAAATAACAAATTTAAAGGTTTTCTATGGAAACGCTCGTAGCATACGCAATACATTTTCAGACTTAGAGGAGCTAGTGTTTACAGGAAATTATGATGTGATTGGCATAACAGAATCTTGGCTCAATACAGAAGATAGAGACTTTTTAGCAGAGTATTCACTTCCCGGTTATGTAATGTTTGAGAAAAGCCGAATAAATCGAAATGGAGGTGGCGTTTTACTTTATATCAAAGAAAGTCTTAACCCTACCCTCTTGTCAAAACCTCAAATTGTGAACGTCGACACATCTTTTGTGCTAATAAAGAATAATAAAGGTACAAAAATAATACTTGCGTTAATATACAGACCTCCAGCTCAATCAGTGCAAACTGACCGAGAAATTTACGAACAAATTGCAGATGTAAGTAACTCACAAGATACCGTAATTTTTGGCGACTTTAATTTACCTGTGACCAAGGGGGGGCGATACTCTTACTTCACACTCCGGACATGACTTGTATACGAACTTGCAAGAGAGTTCGCTTTATCAATTTGTTCGAATGCCGACCCGTGGTAATAACGTTCTTGACATTGTACTTGCAACAAAAGAAGAATTAATAGAGAATTTGAATGTTGGTGATGAATTCAGTAACAGCGACCATCGTACGATAACTTTCACTTTAAAGTTTACTAGTAACGAACCAAATAGTAGCATCGAAAAAGTCCCTAATTTCAAGAAAGCAAACTTCCATAAACTTAGAGCTATGTTTAAAGAAACTGACTGGAGCTTTTTAATTAACAATAGCGACATAAATACATCTTGGAAGTTATTCGAAACCACTTACCTAAAAGCAGTGCAAGACTGCATACCATCGAAAATAGGCGTCCAGGCCACAATAATAAGCCCAAATGATGGAATAAAGATATTTCAAACTGCCTGCTTGCTAAAAAAAATTTTAATGATAGATTAAAATCCTCACAAAATGACGAAGAACGGGTGAAATTTGTAGAGCTACGACGCAAAGCCAAAAAAGTTAATTAAGCAAAGTAAAAAGACCTTAGAGTTACATATTGCGAATCAAAGTAAAACAAACCCGAAAGAATTCTATAGTTACCGGTATATCAGAAAGAACAAAGTAGTTACTTCAACTGTTGGACCGTTAGTCGATGAAAATGGAGACTACACCAAAGACGAAGTACAAATGAGTAATGCCCGCAATACCTTCTTTGCATCAGTTTTTACAACAGAAGACCTCGGTGATATCCCTACACCATCGCCGATTCAGATTGATAATTCAGATGTTCTAAGCAATATCACCGTTACAGAGAGAGAAGTATTGAATTGTTTAGATAAACTCAAGGTAAATAAAATGCCTGGACCTGATACAATCTCGCCTAGAGTTCAGAAGGAAGCTAAGGATGAGCTCTCCAAACCACTGACATTACTATTCAATAAATCCTTGCAGTCTGGAACTATGCCTGATTAGTGGAAGCTAGCCAATGTAACACCGATATTAAAAAAAGGCAGCAAATCCCTACCCAGTAACTATCGTACAACTAGCTTAACCTCGGTTGTATGTAAAATTCTAGAAACGGTCATACGAGACAGACTAGTAAATCACTTAGAGGAAAATAACATACTTAAAGATACTCAACACGGCTTTCGTAAAAAACGTTCCTGTTTAACAAACCTCTTAGACTTCTTCCACGATATCCTCAACCTCTACGATAAGAGTAAAGCTGTAGATATTATATACCTTGATTTTCAAAAGGCCTTTGACAAAGTTCCTCACAAACGTTTACTGCTAAAACTAAAAGCGCATGGAATACAAGACGGTGTGTTGAAATGGATAGAAAATTGGCTCAGCGACAGAAAGCAAAGAGTAGTCATAAACGGTAAGGCATCTAAATGGACCAATGTAAGTAGCGGGGTACCCCAGGGATCGGTACTAGGTCCAATTCTCTTTCTAATTTACATCAACGACATAGATGAGGGTCTCACCTGTACAATCTCAAAATTTGCTGACGATACAAAAATTGCAAATAGCGTACTCTCAAAAGAACAAGTTGACGATATGCAACACAATCTAGATAAATTGTCATGTTGAGCCCAAATTTGGCAAATGAGTTTCAATGCGGATAAATGTAAAGTACTACATATCGGATACCTAAATGAGAAAGCAAACTATTCGATGAATGGCACTCAGCTTAAGAATGTAAACAGAGAAACCGATCTGGGAATAACAATATCGAGTAACCTAAAACCGAGTTAACAATGTTCAGAAGTTGTTAAGAAGGCAAACAAAATAATTGGCTTTATTGGCAGGTCATTTGAGCATAAATCCAAAGAAGTTATCCTAACCCTTTACAATTCCTTAGTCCGCCCTCTTCTGGAATACTGCGTTCAATCCTGGTGCCCTTATTACCAAAAAGATATAAACAAGCTAGAACGAGTTCAACGTAGAGTTACCAAAATGATACCTAGCCTAAAGAACAAACCATACGAAGAGCGTCTTAGAGAATTAAATCTATTTCCTTTAACCCAGCGCAGATTAAGAGGTGACTTAATTCAAGTGTTCAAAGGCATCGACAATATGGACTGTAGTAAGTACTTCACTATCGACCAGTCTAATTACACGCGGGGAAACGGTTGCAAAATTATTAGTAAATCTTTTAACTTACACGAATCTAAGAATTTCTTCTTCAATCGAGTTGTCAACTTGTGAAATGGGCTTCCCCGAAACGTTATAGACTGCAGCACCGTTGATTCATTTAAACTCCGCCTAGACAAATATCTCGCATCAAACCCGCGACTGACTGCGTTTGTAAATGAATAACTTTATTTTATCCCCCCCTCAGTTACTAACCCATCTGTCCCCTACTAACTTCCTAATCCTGCCACGGACATTAGTTCCAGGGCAGTAATTCCCTTTCCAATGTTCCCTTACTCACTCTAAACCACTGTTTGGACACTTGATCCCCAGTGCTTTGGAGGACAAGCAACCTAGAAGGGTCACTAGACCTGTTGTTGCTTGATTTACTTTGTACTCCTTTGTACTCTCTCTCTCTCTCTCTCTCTCTCTCTCTCTCTCTCTCTCTCTCTCTTTTCTCCCAATTAGCTTAACCTCAATTGTATGTAAAATGCTAGAAACGGTCATAAGAAACAGACTCGTAAATTACTTATAGGCAAATAACATACTTAAGGATACTCAACACGGCTTTCGTAAAAAACGTTCCTGTTTAACAAACCTCTTAGATTTCTTCCACGATATCCTCCACCTCTACGATGAGAGTAAAGCTGTAGATATTATATACCTTGATTTTCAAAAGGCCTTTGACAAAGTTCCCCACAAATGTTTACTGCTAAAACTAAACGCGCATGGAATACAAGACGGTGTGTTGAAATGGATAGAAAATTGGCTCAGTGACAGAAAGCAAAGAGTAGTCATAAATAGTAAGGCATCTAAATGGACCAATGTAAGTAGCGGGGTACCCCAGGGATCGGTACTAGGACCAATTCTCTTTCTAATTTATATCAACGACATAGATGAGGGTCTCACCTGTACAATCTCAAAATTTGCTGACGATACAAAAATTGCAAATAGCGTACTCTCAAAAGAACAAGTTGACGATATGCATCACAATCTAGATAAATTGTCATGTTGGGCCCAAATTTGGCAAATGAGTTTCAATGCGGATAAATGTAAAGTACTACATATCGGATACCTAAATGAGAAAGCAAACTATTCGATGAATGGCACTCAGCTTAAGAATGTAAACAGAGAAACCGTTCTGGGAGTAACAATATCGAGTAACCTAAAACCGAGTCAACAATGTTCAGAAGTTGCTAAGAAGGCAAACAAAATAATTGGCTTTATAGGCAGGTCATTTGAGCATAAATCCAAAGAAGTTATCCTAACCCTTTACAATTCCTTAGTCCGCCCTCTTCTGGAATACTGCGTTCAATCCTGGTGCCCTTATTACCAAAAAGATATAAACAAGCTAGAAAGAGTTCAACGTAGAGTTACCAAAATGATACCCAGCCTAAAGAACAAACCATACGAAGAGCGTCTTAGAGAATTAAATCTATTTCCTTTAACCCAGCGCAGATTAAGAGGTGACTTAATTCAAGTGTTCAAAATCATCAAAGGCATCGACTATCACTATCGACCAATCTAATTACACGCGGGGAAACGGTTGCAAAATTATTGGTAAATCTTTTAACTCACACGAATCTAAGAATTTCTTCTTCAATCGAGTTGTCAACTTGTGGAATGGGCTTCCCCGAGACGTTGTTGTTGTTGTTGTTCCCCAAGCTGCCTGGCCGAACAGCCCCAAGGCCCCGAGCAAGGCCATAACTGAGCGCCCCCACAGAGCCCTCCATGCCGACCACAATAAAGCCTGGATGACCGAAGCCACTCCATGGCGGGGAGCTGAGGAGGGTGCAGAAACGCCCGGGAAACCAAAGCCCCACCCAGGGCGACTGACTGCATTTGTAAATAAATAACTTTATTTTATCCCCCCCTCAGTTACTAACCCATCTGTCCCCTACTAACTTCCTAATCCTGCCACGGACATTAGTTCCAGGGCAGTAGTTCCCTTTCCAATGTTACCTTACCCACTCTAAACCACTGTTTGGACACTTGATCCTCAGTGTTTTGGAGGACAAGCAGCCTAGAAGGGTCACTAGACCTGTTGTTGCTTGATTTCCTTTGTACTCCTTCGTACTCTCTCTCTCTCTCTCTTTTTAACTCACACGAAGCTAAGAATTTCTTCTTCAATCGAGTTGTCAACTTATGGAATGGGCTTCCCCGAGATGTCATAGACTGCAGCACCGTTGATTCATTTAAACTTCGCCTAGACAAATATCTCGCATCAAATTCGCGACTGACTGCGTTCGTAAATGAATAAAATTATTTTATCCTCCCTTCAGTTACTAACGCATCTGTCCCCTACTAACTTCCTAATCCTGCCACGGACATTAGTTCCAGGGCAGTAGTTCCCTTTCCAATGTTTCCTTACCCACTTTAAACCACTGTTTGGACACTTGATCCTCAGTGTTTTGGAGGACAAGCAGGCTAGAAGGGTCACTAGACCGGTTGTTGCTTGATTTCCTTTGTACTCCTTTGTACTTTGTACTCCTTTGTACTCTCTTTTATATATATATATATATATATATATATATATATATATATATATAGATATATATAGAAAGACTATCTATCTATCTGTCTCTTCCGACCTGTTTATCTGTCTTTATTCTATTCGTTCAACTCGACTCCTTGTAAAATTTTACGTTACGTTAGGTTGGCATAGTTTAGGTTAAGGGGGTAGTATACTCGTTTTTTCTGGACCCCCATCTCCCTCATGTTTAGCATATTAGTTTTGAAGTTTTAAGACGTTCGTTCCGCTAGTTTTACGATTTTGACACCTTTTGCCTCATTTTGTTATC
The DNA here is from genome assembly GCA_032716605.1 of Paralithodes platypus. Taxonomy (NCBI): domain Eukaryota; kingdom Metazoa; phylum Arthropoda; class Malacostraca; order Decapoda; family Lithodidae; genus Paralithodes; species Paralithodes platypus. Next base: position 42,490,171 of record CM064514.1, read on the forward strand.
AATATGAAGACTTTTCGTGCTATTTAAGTGTCGATTTTATTCCTGGCGAACGATAGTGAGCCTGTAATTTTAGAAGAAAGCCGCCTTCGGCCGGGAAATTTTTCTACCGAAAAATGTTAAAATTTATCTTAAAAGGGGGAGTAGGCGGTATTTTTCTAAGCTTGATGGAGGTCTAGCGAGGAAACTAAAACATACATAAATAAACAAATGTATACAGTAGACCAAAATACATAAATAAACAAATGTATACAGTAGACCAAAATACATAAATAAACAAATGTATACAGTAGACCAAAATACATAAATAAACAAATGTATACAGTAGACCAAAATACATAAATAAACAAATGTATACAGTAGACCAAATACATAAATAAACAAATGTATACAGTAGACCAAAATACATAAATAAACAAATGTATACAGTAGACCAAAATACATAAATAAACAAATGTATACAGTAGACCAAAATACATAAATAAACAAATGTATACAGTAGACCAAAATACATAATAAACAAATGTATACAGTAGACCAAAATACATAAATAAACAAATGTATACAGTAGACCAAAATACATAAATAAACAAATGTATACAGACCAAAATACATAATAAACAAATGTATACAGTAGACCAAAATACATAAATAAACAAATGTATACAGCAGACCAAAATACATAAATAAACAAATTTATACAGCAGACCAAAATACATAAATAAACAAATGTATACAGCAGACCAAAATACATAAATAAACAAATGTATACAGTAGACCAAAATACATAAATAAACAAATGTATACAGCAGACCAAAATACATAAATAAACAAATGTATACAGCAGACCAAAACATACATAAATAAACAAATGTATACAGTAGACCAAAATACATAAATAAACAAATGTATACAGCAGACCAAAATACATAAATAAACAAATGTATACAGCAGACCAAAATACATAAATAAACAAATGTATACAGTAGACCAAAATACATAAATAAACAAATGTATACAGCAGACCAAAATACATAAATAAACAAATGTATACAGCAGACCAAAATACATAAATAAACAAATGTATACAGTAGACCAAAATACATAAATAAACAAATGTATACAGCAGACCAAAATACATAAATAAACAAATGTATACAGCAGACCAAAATACATAAATAAACAAATGTATACAGTAGACCAAAAACCAAGCACTTGAGGGAGATCTAAAGAGTAAATTGAGAGAGTATCAACCCCTCTGATTCCTAGATATCCTTCCTGCCTTGCATAAAATCGTCTAATGATAGCCATAATAAACAGTCAAAATGCGTTATGATCCTCAAGGGGTTAAGTTGAGGTAGATTTGTGTGTATCTATACTCGGTTTAATTTCATCTGACGGTAAATTGCAAAGTTCTCATCAAGATTTCTCAGTTATTTTGCAGATTTTGTAGTGAAATATGGTGCTAATTATATAACCGTGGTCTTAATATGATGCAGAGACATAGTGGTTTCATATATTTCCAACAAGTATCGACAAATTAGCGGCTAAGGGATTCCATTTACCGTCAGATGAAATGAAACCGAGTATAGTTATCCAGTACCGGTATTGTGTATGTTGTATTGTATTGGTGTGAGTGCTGGTCTTATCCTCTCCTTGTCTCCTCACAATCTCACACCTGACACTCCCTTTAACATTCTGGCCAATATTGCTTACGTTGCTTTCTGACAGATTCCCAACACACACACACACACACACACACACACACACACACACACACACACACACACACACACACACACACACACACACATACAGCTCACTAATTCACCTACCCTTCACATAGACACACGCGCGTACACATACACTCACTCCTTCACATACACACACAAACACAAATACACACAAATACACACACACATACATCTCTCACTCCTTCACACGCACACATGCTCACATACACGTATGCATACATGCGCTCTCACTCACTCTTTCTCCTTCTCCTTCTCACTCTCACTCACACTCTCTCTTTCTCGGTAGGTATGTAAGTGTAAGCTCCTTTTCAGACTAATTTCTTTCTATCCTATATAAAAACTTTCCTTTTGAGCATGTCCTGATCCATAAGGTTACACTTCATCCTACAGTATTTTCCGGTATGGCTTTTTAATCGGAGGTGCTGGAGGGTGGGGGGGAGAGAGAGCCTTTTACTTTGCTGTCCTAGTTTTTCACTATAAATTGTCCATGTCTCTAGTAGTATTAAGGCCGGACCACCTAGTAGGGAACGCAAGGACTGTGGGGTCTGGGTACCTGTGTAACTCTGTATAACTCCCCTATACTCGTGTTTTAAGGGGGGTCTCCGTTTTTTTTTTTTTAGCTTTCTCTCCTTTTCTCACTTTCCCTGGCTTGTATCCGTTTGGCGCCATTCAGCCAACTGTTTTAAGACGTTTATCCCCATCCAGGTGTCGATTTCTTCCTGGCGAGCGATAGCGAGCCAGCATTGTATGGAGAAATCCGGCTTCGCCGGAGAAATTTTGCTATCGAAAAATTTACAAATTTAGCTTGCTGTGAAAAAATATATATATATATGCTGGCTCGCTCCCGCTCGCCAGGAAAATATTGACATCTGGATGGGGGTAAGCGTCTTAAAACAGTAGGCTGAATGGGGCTGAATGGATACAAGCCAAAGAGAGAGGGAGAGAAAGATAAAAAAGGCGAGGTGGGCCCCCTTAATATATGACTGCGTTGCCCCCGTCTGTTTATGCGAGGTGGGTTCCCTTAATATATGACTGCGTTGCCCCTGTCTGTTTATGCACCCTATTCCAGCTACGCACTTAAGGGGACAGTGGCTGTTGGTTTGGTCTATTAATTCATTTATTTGTATATGTTTTTAGTGTCCTCCCTAGACATCCATCAAGCTAAGAAAAACACCCCCTAGACCCCCTTCAAGATAGATTTGTACATTTTTCGGTAGAAAAATGTCCCGGCCAAAGGCCGATTCCTCCTAAAATTACAGGCTCGCTATCGCTCGCCAGGACAAAATTGACACCTAAATGGCACGAAGGGTCCTAATATTGACAAAGAAATAGAGTGAAAAGTCATAAAATCCCCAAACTAATGGAACCAACGTCTTAAAATCTGAAAACTAGTGGGGCTAAACATAAGGGAGAAGGGGGTCCAACAAACGGTCTGTCTCCCCTTAACTTATCTTCCTATGTTTGTCTGTTCACGTCCCCCCTCACTCTAATAAACCAACTCGTCAGCCAACTACCGGTACCATACATCTAAAATTAAATACAGGTATATATATAAATATTATATAATATAATATATATATATATATATATATATATATATATATATATATATATATATATATATATATATATATATATATATATATATATATATATATATATATAAAGTAGATCCTCTGTTCGGGTCCATGTAAATTCGCCATCAACCTGTAGATCTCAGCCAGTACCAACTCAACTATGCTTAACTAAACCTAACTTAAAGCTTTAACCTAACTTAACCTAGTCTAGCATCACTTACAGTACATCTACTGGTAGAAATGAATAACCATTTGTGATGTCCACTTACTGTCAATTTGCATAATGCATTAATGCTACTGGAAGTTGGGTTAGCACAGCTTAAGACATCTCGAGTTGAATATGATATTGAAAAATTATATCAATTTGCTTTGAAAGGTCCCTCTTAATTTTCAGAAATCGTCTGATGTTATATAGAGAAACACGTCATCTGATTGAAAATGTTAATCTATTTTTCGCTTAAACTTGCTGGACATACAGTATAATAGGATGTCCATTACCTTGTTCGAGGAGAGGTTCAAAATCTTACTTATGTGCTGACAGATTATATTAGGGACCTGATTCATGCATAGTGCATAGTGCATACATATACCATCGGATACTTCAAGATAGGTACTTTGGTGAGAACAAGTATGGTTACAAATTTACACCCATATGAACTATTCGGTGACCGGTCAACTCAACCAGTAGACCATTTCAACCAGTAGCTCTCAACCAGTACAAAATCAACCAATACGGTTAGGTTAGGTTATTACTATATTTTGGCACTGGTTTGGTTGGTCTGGGTTAATTTGGCACTGGTTGAGAGCTACTGGTTGAAATGGTCTACTGGTTGAGATGACATGGAACCGAACTATTCAACTTTTCAAGCCAAGTAAATTGCTGTGAATACTGGAATGGAGAAATAATTCCTCACAAGTCAGGAAAAATGTGAAATGTTAAGACAAGACACTTTCAATTCGAAATAATTGTATCTTTTTACCAAACACCCTCTCTGTCTTGAGGGTTATGCAGTACTTTCTCGATTCCAGTACCATTATTATCACGTAGATATTTTTCTTTCCAGAAGCTTTCAATTACAGTAGTATTTTCACTTTATACTTTCTTTATATATTTTCTTGAATTAATTAAAATTCTTTGTTTTCCACAGGTAAGTTGACATGGCGAGGATGCAACACGTAGGAAGCGGCTAACCACATAAGGTATTGTAAAAATAGTTAATAGTAAGATGTATTCTTCACTGGAATGACACAGAAATATTGGTAAGTTTATTATGCAACAGCCATGGTTCTCAATATCACCGACACTGTTTGATATCTGCCTGTGAGAGTAAGTTATCTCCATTTATCCAATGTCTAGATATAGGCTATGCAGTATTGTTTATTTTCACTCTACTTCAACCCAGGTGTCCCCAACTTAATTATTTCCAACTTAATTTTTTTTTTTTTGTGAAAACCAAGCTGAAAAATTGTTTGACGCAATAGTGTAGACCAGGTTTTGTTTTGTTCATTTATAGTTAAGAAGGATATTTCGGTGAACATATTGATTGAAGTTATTAAATTAAACAAACTTACCCGATAATATTAGATACATAAACACACACACATAACTATATAAACGAGGTTGATATCGTTTTTCTGCGGATGTTCTATTAAAAAAACGGTTTGTGGGAACTCAAATTCTATGGATTTGTTTTAGTTAAAATAGCTGGTAACTAACTAAAACGTGGACATGGTTTGTGAATTTCGAACATCGTAAATGGTAGTGTATTGCATATAAGACTACTGTACCTTAACTAATTCATATTACGGTATATATTTGGTTTTCGTCACTAGTGTACTTGTTCTCTCTCTCTCTCTCTCTCTCTCTCTCTCTCTCTCTCTCTCTCTCTCTCTCTCTCTCTCTCTCTCTCTCTCTCTCTCTCTCTCTCTCTCTCTCTCTCTCTCTCTCTCTCTCTCTCATAAATCTCTCCTCTCTCTCTTATTTCATTTTGCTCCATTTCCAAATCTCATCAGCTTATCATTTTTTTTTTTATTTTTTACCATGTCCTAATCTTTATACCATTATAGTTTCTTTATCTATTATTTTTTATCGCTTTTTATTTTCTTTCGTTCATGTAACTATCTATCTATATATCTATTATATCTATTATATCTATTTTCTATATATTTTCTATCTATCTATCTATATCATTCAATCAATACATATATCAATATCTATTATCAATCTATATCTATCTATATCTGTCTGTCTATATCTGTCTATCAATCTATCAATCTATCTATCTATCTATATCTATATTTATCTATCTATATATCTATTATCTATATTATCTATCCATCTATCTATATCTGTCTGTCTATATCTATCTATATCTACATTTATCTATCGCACTTAAGCCCTTGCTCCTCTGCACTCCTCATATATATTATCTATATTATCTATCTATATATCAATCTATCTATCTATTATCTATCGGTCTATCTATTGCTCCCCGAGGGTGTGGCCACAAATGAACCACTTCCATCAATTCGTTCTGTTCTCCAGCTGGTTTCTGGGGAGCGTTACTATACCCTGTTCCAAGGAGGTAGGCCAGAAATCCTGCACCCTTACCTCTGTAATCTTTTAAGGGGGGTCACCTGCCGTTTTCCTCTCCTTTTCTCTGGTTTGTATCCATTTGGCCCCATGCAGCCTACTGTTTTAAGACGTTTACTCCCATCCAGGTGTCAATATTTTCCTGGCGATCGGTAGCGAGCCAGCATATATATATTTTGTTTTGACAGCAAGCTAAATTTGTACATTTTTCGATAGAAAAATTTCTCCGGCGAAGCCGGATTTCTCAATATAATGCTGGCTCGCTATCGCTCGCCAGGAAGAAATCGACAACTGGATTGGGGTAAACGTCTTAAAACAGTAGGCTGAATTTGGCCGAATGGATACAAGCCAGAGAAAGAGAGAAAAGGAGCGAAAGAGAAAAAAAACAGGTGGGCTCCACTAACGGAAAGATAGCCGTCCTAAACTGAATACAATCGTCTAATAGTTACCAGCATATAATGTAAAGGATATCACCGACCGGTACTGAAGGGGTTACAATACCGACGATATTACTACCTATTGTATACGGTCTTAACGGTGTAAATTAAAGGTAAAATACAGGTAAAACACCGTAGAATTCAATACGATTTTCGAAAGTGGTAATATATGCTCCTTTACTGTTAATTTTAGGGATGTAGTTTACAGTTTATGCAATATTGTTTCGTTCCTGTGGCACTGTGCTATAAGTCCACTTTCACCAAAACCTGATCATTCAAAACCTCAATTTATTTTGTTTACTTTTGATTTGAGGATTTTGATTGTTTCTGTCCTTTTCGAGCAATGGGCATTTAGTATGCTCCCTAGACTTAACATAGTGTATATATGAATAAAGTAATACATAATTAACATAGTGTATATATGAATAAAGTAATACATAATTAACATAGTGTATATATGAATAAAGTAATACATAATTAACATAGTGTATATATGAATAAAGTAATACATAATTAACATAGTGTATATATGAATAAAGTAATACATAATTAACATAGTGTATATATGAATAAAGTAATACATAATTAACATAGTGTATATATGAATAAAGTAATACATAATTAACATAGTGTATATGAATAAAGTAATACATAATTAACATAGTGTATATATGAATAAAGTAATACATAATTAACATAGTGTATATATGAATAAAGTAATACATAATTAACATAGTGTATATATGAATAAAGTAATACATAATTAACATAGTGTATATATGAATAAAGTAATACATAATTAACATAGTGTATATATGAATAAAGTAATACATAATTAACATAGTGTATATATGAATAAAGTAATACATAATTAACATAGTGTATATATGAATAAAGTAATACATAATTAACATAGTGTATATATGAATAAAGTAATACATAATTAACATAGTGTATATATGAATAAAGTAATACATAATTAACATAGTGTATATATGAATAAAGTAATACATAATTACATAGTGTATATATGAATAAAGTAATACATAATTAACATAGTGTATATATGAATAAAGTAATACATAATTAACATAGTGTATATATAAATAAAGTAATACATAATTAACATAGTGTATATATAAATAAAGTAATACATAATTAACATAGTGTATATATGAATAAAGTAATACATAATTAACATAGTGTATATATGAATAAAGTAATACATAATTAACATAGTGTATATATAATAAAGTAATACATAATTAACATAGTGTATATATAAATAAAGTAATACATAATTAACATAGTGTGTATATATGAATAAAGTAATACATAATTAACATAGTGTATATATAAATAAAGTAATACATAATTAACATAGTGTATATATAAATAAAGTAATACATAATTAACATAGTGTATATATAAATAAAGTAATACATAATTAACATAGTGTATATATAAATAAAGTAATACATAATTAACATAGTGTATATATGAATAAAGTAATACATAATTAACATAGTGTATATATAAATAAAGTAATACATAATTAACATAGTGTATATATAAATAAAGTAATACATAATTAACATAGTGTATATATAAATAAAGTAATACATAATTAACATAGTGTATATATAAATAAAGTAATACATTAATGAATAAAATATAAAATATATTAAAATCCACCCCCTTGACCCCCTTCAATTTGGAAATCCCCCCTGCCCAAACCTCCATCAAGTGAAATTTGTAATAATAAATAATTCGTATTTAAAGTTAAGATGAGTTTTCCCCACCTCGCCCAAGGTTTAAAAAATGTGGAATGTCAATTCGTACGATATAATGTAATGCATGAACCAGCCGAATATAATTTCAGGCATCGCTCTCTCTCTCACCTTCACACTCACACTCACACACACTCTCGCTCTCTCACCCTCACTCTCACACACACTCTCTCTCTCTCTCACACACACACACACACACACACACTCTCTCTCACCCTTACACTCACACTCAATTTCTCTCTCTCTCTCTCTCTCTCTCTCTCTCTCTCTCTCTCTCTCTCTCTCTCTCTCTCTCTCTCTCTCTCTCTCTCTCTTTTTTTAATATAATTCTTCAAACTAATGGAACGAAGCAGATGAGATCCTAAAAGACCTCTCTCGGACCAAATGGGGTTAAAAGGTTGAGATCATGATTATTAATGTTCATGACTGTACATTACTTCCATGCAGTCTGGAAGGGATCAATAGATATGGAAGGGTGAGGGAACTTAAGAGGGGAAGGGTTTATTTATTGGTCGAAGTACTTATATATTTGTTATTTTGTGTTTCCTCCCTAGGCCTCCATCAAAATGTAAAAGATACCCCCAAGAGCCCCCCCCCCCCCCCCCTCCCTCCCCATCGAAATATATTTGTACATTTTTTGGTTGGCCAGTTCCTCCTTGCATTACCACAAATCCCACCGAAACGCCCAAAAAATACCCACATTGTTCCCTGATTAAATATAACTGTATGAATATTCCCATATTTAAAATATGCTACAGGGGGGCAATGCCTAGTGAATTAATTGCTCAATAGGTGGCGTTCTGAGAGTGAGGGTCCGAGTCTAGGGGATGAGGCAGCTCCAGAGATGGGGCTGCTTCGAGCCATGAGTGGGCAACCAAGTGCCGTGCATCTTGCGAAGGCAAGATGGCAAAGGCTGGTTGCAGCTCTTCACATGTCACACTCTCCAGACTGGAACGAGACCTCACGGGCTTCACCGTTGAATGTACAGCGGCTGAATGTACAGGCTCTCAGCCTATGCCCGAGAGGGAGTAAGTTGGAGTGTAGAAGAAACAAAAAATAATAATAATTACAGGCTCGCTATCTCTTGCCAGGAAAAACTCGACACATAAATGACATAAAAGGTCTTAACAACGATTAACTAATGGGGTTAAACATCAGGGAGAAGATGGGATCCAGAAATAACAAACCTACCCTTAATACTCCAACCCTTAGCTTACCCCTAATGTGCCGTATCCCTAACAATATCACTCCTTCTCCCTCTCTCACTCTTAAACCACTCACTCTCTCTCTCTCTCCCCTCCCCTTAAACCACTCGCTTTCCCTCTCGCTTCAATCACTCTCCCTCATGTGCCCTTCTCTCTCTCCTCTCACTCTCTCTCTCCCACCCTCACCCTAACTCGCTCTCACTCGCTCTCACTCTCCCCACCCTCCTCCCCTCTCCTCCACCCCCGGGCGCGTAAGGGGAGGTCGTCGCAGGTTTGGGCCAGCAGTCCCGGGTAAACCTCGGTGCCGCGCAGTTGTGGATCCCCCTAAGAGGCCCCCGCCCGCGTTCGTCACTCGAGTACGCACCAATCCGTCTATATCATCCTCCCGCCCAGCCCGATAGTACGGGGCGATGGGCGTATTTATTTGTTCATTTGTAGCCTATATCTTTTTATAATTTATTTTAGTTTCCTCTCTAGGCCTCCATCAAGCTTTAAAAAAAAACACAGAAAACAAAATCTCGAAGACCCCCTTTTCAAGATGAAATTGTACAATTTTCGGCAGTAAATTGTGCCGGCCGAAGGCCGGTTCCTCCTATAATTACAGGCTCGCTAGGAAATAATCGACACCGAAATGGCACGAAAGGTCTAAATATTGACAAAGAAATGGGGCGAAAGGTCTTAAAATCGCCAAACTAATGACCTGAACGTCATAAAATCTGAACACTAATGGAGCGATACATGACGAAGAAGGGGGACCAGAAAAACGAGCCACCTCCCCCTAAGGTTGTGATGAGCGGGTGTTTTGAATATCAACCAATCCGTCTATACATCTTCCTTAACCCCTTCTGTACCGGCGGCGTCTTTTCAATTGTATTCTAGCCATATTTAACCCGTACAGTACCGGTGACGTCCTTTTCATTACGTTCTGGGGACGATTAAGCATTATTATTCAGCTTAGGAAGGACCTCTAGCAATAATAAGGCTTCAAACTATCTCAACCAACCCTTTCAACTACCACAGAGCCTTCTTAAGCTGCATAATATCGTCTAAATATAGCTAGAATGAATCATAACACACGTTGCTGGTACTTAAAGGTTTAAGCGAGTATGGGCAGTTCAAGAAGGACATGTGGTAGAAAAAAGGGTTAAGTGAGAGAGTTCAGAGTTTGTTATTTGCTCGAGGCCTTTTTTTTAAACTGAATAAAATCATCTCATGGTAGCCAGAATAAAGTTAAAGGACGGCACCGGTACTGAAAGGGTTAATTGTAGCAGAATGATGCACATACAGTACAAGCCGCTTATTTGTGATTATCTCATCAGGTGAACGATTGGAACGATTATTACGGATAGCGTTTTTTTTTTTTTTTTTTTTTTTTTTTTGTAACATTATTTTTGCAGTGTAGTATGCTGTACATTTAAGGGGGAAAGGGTTTATTTATGAGTTGATTTTCGCATTTATTTATTATTTCTTTAGTTTCCTCCCTAGACTTCCAAAAAACATCTCCAAGATGCATTTATACATTTTTCGGAAGAAAAATGTCCAGGCCAATAGCCGGCTAACGCTCGGCAGGACACAATCGACACCTAAATAGCACGAAAGGTCTTAATATTGACAACAAAATGGGGCAAAAGGTCATAAAATCGCCAAACTAATGGGGCGAACATCTTAAAATCTGAAATCTAATGGGGCTAAGCATTAGGAAGAAAGGGGACCAGAAAAAAACCCCCATCGCCCGTTAATATGAAGGGTCCTCTTACTGCCCATACCCAGAATAACAAAATAAGCCGGTATCACACGAGCCCTTTATCCCTCAACATTTATCCTCAACACTGGTCTGACAGCTTATGAGGTCAACATTTAATATATTTCCGTCACCTAAATTCATCAATCATCAGTCTAGTTTCCGATACCAGTGCCAAGTATTCCAGAAATGTAGCTTAACAAAATGTCATAATCGAATGTTGACTATAAAAGCTTTCGTGTGATACCGGATTTAGTGTTTGAAAGTTGAGATGCCGAGTTATGACGTGTTTTTTTAATATTCTTGGCACGAGACTTACGATGCCAGCTGTCAAGATACGACTGTCCCTGGGAGGTGCGAAGTCGTAAGTGCATTTACCATCCAGGACCTTGATATACTTAGTAGTCGTAATTTATGACGTGGTAAGAGTCATAATAGACCTCTCACGATAAATGGATATCAATCGTGGTCATGTGCTGTACTTATAACTGTCTTGATGGTGTAATGGTTAGAGCGTGTAAGTTCTGTATGCGATATCCTAGGTTCAAATCCTTGGAGAATCACATTATTTCATTCATTTAATTTGGGTTGTTATTGGTGTTAGGACCGATGTTAACAATGATATAGCATTATTATATACTGGATCACGACGTCACAAGTTGACTCTACCCTGCAAACCTTAAGGGGGGTCACCAGCTTTTGTTTTATCTCTCCCTCCTTTTCTCTCTTTCCCTGGCTTGTATCCATTCGGCCCCATTCAGTCAACTGTTTTAAGACGTTTATCCCCATCCAGGTGTCGATTTATTCCTGGCGAGCGATAGCGAGCCAACATTGTATGGAGAAATCCGGCTTCGCCGGAGAAATTTTTCTATCGAAAAATGTACAAATTTAGCTTGCTGTCAAAACAAAAAGTATATATGCTAGCTCGCTACCGCTCGCCAGGAAAATATTAACACCTGGATGGGGGTAAACGTCTTAAAACAGTAAGCTGAATGGGGCCGAATGGATACAAGCCAAAGAGAGAGGGAGAGAAAGAAAAAAAAAAGCGAGGTGGGCTCCCTTAATCATTATTAGTCATGAAGCCGATGGTTAGGACAAACTTCTGAATAAAGCTGTCGCCAGAGCTTACGACATTATGACTGTGTAGCCTATATATTTGGTAGACGTCTTTGTGTAAGTGTTTTCAGTATCCAGGTCGTTATCTGTGGCAGTGGTGATGTGAGATTTATTATTCTTTCTTTCTTATTAATCCGGTGATGCTCTCTCGGTGTTCTACGGTTGACAATCTATGACAACCGAAGTATATTGCCTTGACTTAGGGGGAGGTTTTTAGTTGATTCCCTAGACTTCCATCAAACTTAAAATTACTCAGCCCTAGACCCCCTTTCAAGATAAATATGTACATTTTTCGGTAGAAAAATGTCCCGGCCGAAGGCCGATTCCCCTTAAATTACAGGCTCGCTATCGCTCGCCAGGAAAAAATCGACACCTAAATGGCACGAATGGTCTTAAATTTGACAGAAATGGGGCGAGGGTTCTTAAAATCGCCAAACTAATGGGGCGAACGTCTTAAAATCTCAAAAACAATGAAGCTAAACATGAGGGAGAAAGGAGTCAAGAAAAAAATCCCTCAAGTGGAGATCTCCCCTTAATAAACACCTTGCGCACCTTCCGAACAGATAGTACTTAGAGCTATTCGCGATTTGAGGTTTTGAGCTTGATGATATTATTTGACGCTATTTATGGGGAGGTATTTAGTTTGTTCCCTAGACCTCCATCAACCTTAAAATTACACCCCCTCGAGTCCCTTTCAAGATAAATTTGTACATTTTTCGGTAGAAAAATGTCCCGGCCGAAGGCCGATTCCTCTTAAATTACAGGCTCGCTATCGCTCGCCAGGATAAAATAGACACCTGAATTGCACGAAAGGTCTTAATATGGGGTGAAAGTTCTTAAAATCGCTAAACTAATAGGGCAAACGTTTTATAATATCAAAAGCAATGGGGCTAAACATGAGGGAGAAAGGGGTCAAGAAAACAATCCCTCAAGTGGAGCCCTCCCCTTAAGAAACTGTGACAGCTAATGTATAAGATTTCCAAAATTAAATGCATGACATATTGTTCACCATTTGCCAATGTATATACAGTATTATGTGTTTACTCATCTGATATATATATATATATATATATATATATATATATATATATATAACTTTTGTTCTTGGTTTCACTCCCCAGTGGGAGACTGATTGGAAAAAGTTGTTGCTTTATACTTCATCGATGCCTTTCATAATTGTATTCTGGCTGTCAATAAAAGATGTTGTCCAGTTGAGGGAAGCCATGCGAAAGCAGGAGTTAATTGAGTTAATGTGTAGCCCTCGTATTTTACAAGACAAGTTTCGTTTAAACTGAATCAAGTTATATAGCCTTATATTAATCAAGTTATATAGCCTTATATTAATCAAGTTATATAGCCTTATATTAATAAAGTTATATAGCCTTATATTAATAAAGTTATATAGCCTTATATTAATCAAGTTATATAGCCTTATATTAATCAAGTTATATAGCCTTATATTAATCAAGTTATATAGCCTTATATTAATCAAGTTATATAGCCTTATATTAATCAGACTACGCCGAAGTTGAGGTCATCGTATTGCAAGACATGGTTAATTAAACTTGTACGTACGGTACCTAGAAGCAGTAGTGAGTATGTTGGAAAGGTCAACAGGTATTGCCCTGCGTACCATCACTACCACCGCTGCTACCAAGGTACTGTAGGTACTTGGATACCAGTTATTGGAACGCACGGCAAGGTTTTGTTTAATGTTTGTTTTGTCTTTTCTTTTCTTTTGTGTGTGTGTGTGTGTGTGTTTTTTTTTTTTTTTTTTTTTTGTATGAAGGAGATAAAAGGTAAGCTCCCTGTAGCGAGTGTCTCCATCAAGGCCAACAGAGTGACACACAGGTTATAGATTACCTTAGTATATTAGCACCTTCAAGGGGGTCTAAGGGGGTATAGTGAAAGGCTAACTACATTATTCTGACGTTAGTTTACAATATTATAATAATCTTTAAGGGGAGATTTCCACCTGGAGGATTAGTTTCTGGACCTCTTTCTCCCTCATGTTTAGCCCCATTGCTTTTCAGATTTTAAGACGTTCGCCCCATTAGTTTGGCGATTTTAAGAACCCTCGCCCCATTTCTGTCAATTTTAAGACCATTCGTGCCATTTAGGTGTCGATTTTTTCTGGCGAGCGATAGCGAGCCTGTAATTTTAGGGAAACCGGCCTTCGGCCGGGACATTTTTCTACCGAAAAATGTACAAATTAATCCTGAAAGGGGGTCTAGGGGGAGTAATTTTAAGCTTGGTGGAAGTCTAGGGAATCAACTAAATACCTCCCCTTAAGGCAGATAAATCCTTTCTAATGCTAACGAAAGCCTCTATAAGTATCTAGACAATGATAATAGTTGGAGTCATCTGATAGTAAGGGATAATTGGACAGTATGTATTTAATATGTATTAACAACCAACAGATATATCCACTCACCACTGATGCACTTAAGGGAGCCCACCTCGTTTTTCTCTCTCTTTCTCTCCCTCTCTCTTTGGCTTGTATCCATTCGGCCCCAGTCAGCCTACTGTTTTAAGACGTTTACCCCCATCCAGGTGTCAATATTTTCCTGGCGAGCGGTAGCGAGCCAGCATATATATATATTTGTTTTACAGCAAGCTAAATTTGAAAAAAAATCTAGAAAAATGTCTCCGGCGAAGCCGGATTTCTCCATACAATGCTGGCTCGCTACCGCTCGCCAGGAAAAAATCGACACCTGGATGGGGATAAACGTCTTAAAACAGTTGGCTGAATGGGGCCGAATGGATGCAAGCCAGGGAAAGAGAAAAGGAGAGCAAGAAGAAAAAAAAAGCAGGTGACCCCCCCTTAATAAACACAATGCAATTGATAATATACAGGTATATATCGTCTCGTATTGATAATATACCGGTATATATCGTCTCGTATTGATAATATTCAGGTATATATCGTCTCGTATTGATAATATACAGGTATATATCGTCTCGTATTGATAATACACAGGTATATATCGTCTCGTCTTGATAATATACAGGTATATATCGTCTCGTATTGATAATATACAGGTATATATCGTCTCGTATTGATAATACACCGGTATATATCGTCTCGTCTTGATAATATACAGGTATATATCGTCTCGTATTGATAATATTCAGGTATATATCGTCTCGTATTGATAATATACAGGTATATATCGTCTCGTATTGATAATACACAGGTATATATCGTCTCGTCTTGATAATATACAGGTATATATCGTCTCGTATTGATAATATACAGGTATATATCGTCTCGTATTGATAATACACCGGTATATATCGTCTCGTCTTGATAATATACCGGTATATATCGTCTCGTATTGATAATATTCAGGTATATATCGTCTCGTATTGATAATATACAGGTATATATCGTATTGATAATATTCAGGTATATTCGTCTCGTATTGATAATATACAGGTATATATCGTCTCGTATTGATAATACACAGTATATATCGTCTTGATAATATACAGGTATATATCGTCTCGTATTGATAATATACAGGTATATATCGTCTCGTATTGATAATACACCGGTATATATCGTCTCGTCTTGATAATATACAGGTATATATCGTCTCGTATTGATAATATTCAGGTATATATCGTCTCGTATTGATAATATACAGGTATATATCGTCTCGTATTGATAATACACAGGTATATATCGTCTCGTCTTGATAATATACAGGTATATACGTCTCGTATTGATAATATACAGGTATATATCGTCTCGTATTGATAATACACCGGTATATATCGTCTCGTCTTGATAATATACCGGTATATATCGTCTCGTATTGATAATATTCAGGTATATATCGTCTCGTATTGATAATATACAGGTATATATCGTCTCGTATTGATAATATACCGGTATATATCGTCTCGTCTTGATAATATACAGGTATATATCGTCTCGTATTGATAATATACAGGTATATATCGTCTCGTCTTGATAATATACAGGTATATATCGTCTCGTATTGATAATATTCAGGTATATATCGTCTCGTATTGATAATATACAGGTATATATCGTCTCGTATTGATAATATTCAGGTATATATCGTCTCGTATTGATAATACACAGGTATATATCGTCTCGTCTCGTATTTATTATTCGGCGCCATTCGTGTACCATTTTCAGTACGATGACACCGTTTTCATTGTACACTGCCTATCAGTAGACGATTTTATGCAGTTTAGCAAAGATCCCAGGCAGTCAAAGGATAAATTAAAGGACCGTGTTAAGGGGAGATGTCCACTTGAGGGATTGTATTGTTGACTCCTTTCTCCCTCATGTTTAGCCCCATTGTTTTTCTAATTTTAAGACGTTTGCCCCATTATTTTGACGATTTTAAAAACTTTCAACCCATTTCTGTCAATTTTAAGACCTTTCGTGTCATTTAGGTGTCGATTTTATCCTGGCGAGCGATAGCGAGCCTGTAATTTAAGAGGAACCGGCTTTCAGCCGGGACATTTTTCTACCGAAAAATGTAAAAATGTATCTTGAAAGAGGCTCAAGGGGGTGTAATCTTAAGCTTGAAGGATATCTAGGTACCAAACTAAAAACCTCCCCTTAAGCTGAACAAAAGCATCTAGGTCTCCAAAGGTAAAATACAAAATAACGCCATCGTATTAAAAAGGTTTAGTGTTCAATATATATAATTATTTAGGGCCCAGATAATTCGAGTTAAGAACAATAAGTGAAGGGGGTTTAAAGGTCAAGTTTTAAATCTCCTCGACCCTAATTGTAAGTGCTATTAATTTGCTCTGATCATATATATATTTAATGTCAACGTTATGTGTGTGTATGTATGTATGTATGTGTGTGTGTGTGTGTGTGTGTGTGTGTGTGTGTGTCTGTGTGTGTGTGTGTGTGTTGTGTGTGTGTGTGTGTGTGTGTGTGTGTTTTATGTATGATGTATGTAATATACTCGTGTATATGTTTGGGTTTATATATCAATGTACAAATGGCCAAATAAGTCGTGTCGCCGCTGTCATTACGTTTTGCTCGCTGTGTGCTGTAATAATGTCTGTCAGATGTTGAATAGGGTGTGTAAAGATAGGAACATGTTTGTATGTCACACTCGAAACGATGAATTAATGCTTCGATAGTGCTGATACCAATTATTGATCGAAATATAGTTGGTGCCGCGACATCACTTATTTGACAGACTGTACAATAATCACATGGCTGTCTGTATGTGTATGGGTATGTGTGAGAGTACTCGCGTGTGTAATAATCACATGGCTGTCTGTATTTTGTATGGGTATGTGTGAAAGTACTCGCGTGTGTAATAATCACATGACTGTCTGTATGTGTATGGGTATGTGTGAGAGTACTCGCGTGTGTAATTGTAGCTATTACCTGTGTTTTCGTGATTAAATCCAGTAAAGTTAATGATGTACCCAATTTTAAGACATTTAACTGAAGGAGTAAAGTAGGAGAGAGAGAGAGAGAGAGAGAGAGAGAGAGAGAGAGAGAGAGAGAGAGAGAGAGAGAGAGAGAGAGACTGCTGATAGGGGTTCATACTATCGTGATCTAATTAACTAAGAGAGCCATATTGCCGTGTGTAGCATACCTAAGCTTATTAACCTGTATTTGTCTGTATCTGTGCTTATTGATGGTGATACGTTACCTTCTCTCTCTCTCTCTGCATATACTCTTTCGCTCTCTCTTTCTCTCTCTCTCTCTCTCTCTCTGTATATACTCTCTCTCTCTCTCTCTCTGTATATACTCTCTCTCTCTCTCTCTCTGTATCTCTCTCTCTTTCTCTCTCTCTCTCTCTCTCTCTGTATATACTCTCTCTCTCTCTCTCTCTGTATATACTCTCTCTCTCTCTTTCTCTCTCTCTCTGTATATACTCTCTCTCTCTCTCTCTCTCTCTCTCTCTCTCTCTCTCTCTCTCTCTCTCTCTCTCTCTCTCTCTCTCTCTCTCTCTCTCTCTCTCTCTCTCTCTCTCTCTCTCTCCGTGTCTTTGTAAATATTGTTTATGTATTCAATATTTATGTTATGAATAATTAATGCAACTCCAATCTGATTAAATTACACTTTAATCAATTACAACATATTTAGTATAATATATCACCGGTCATAATTATTAGTATACTTTTCCGGTGTGATCTCCTATTGTCTTAAGGGGGGTCACCTGCTTGTTGTTATTTCTGTCCTTTTCTCTCTTTCTCTGGCTTGTATCCATTCGGCCCCATTCAGCCAACTATTTTAAGACGTTTATCCCCATCTAGGTATCGATTTATTCCTGGCGAGCGATAGCGAGCCAGCATTATATGAAGAAATCCGGCTTCGCCGGAAATTTTGTTCTATCGAAAAATGTACAAATTTAGCCTGCTGTCTAAAAAAAAAAAAATGCTGGCTCGCTACCGCTCACCAGTAAGAAATTAACACCTGGATGGGGATAAACGTCTTAAAACAGTAGGTTGAATTGGGCCAAATGGATACAAGCCAGAGAAAGATAGATAAGGACAGAACAAAAACAGGTCACCCCTCTTAAGCTTAATACAATATGTGTACACTAAATAGCAACAGGTGGAACAAATATTAAAACTCAGTGATGTTGGTGCTGAGAAATAATCAAGCTTTTCAGTATTCAGGGACGCAATTTAACTTATTTTGGTTTTCAGTACGTGATTGTATTCAGTTTTGGAAGGAAAGGGGATAATCGAAATATTCCTCAGTTTTTTGTTTTTTATTCCTAGAGGGCCTTTCTAATCTTGTAAAATCGTTTAATGCTAGCCACAATACTCTCAACTATCACAACTATCTCATTTAACCCTTTTTACTACGACAGATCCTTCTCAAACTGCCCCAAATCGTGTAAATATAGCTAGCATTAAATGAAAAGGACGTCGCCGGCACAGAAAGGGTTAATATATTAGTCCCCCCCCCCCCCCCCGGTCTCACATTACCAGAACCAAAAATATATATTATAATTTACTATTAACCCCTTAAAGCAGTCTATTTTGGACATCATTAGCCGATTTTATGCAGCTTAGGAAGGATCCGTGGGTATTAAAAGGGTAAATACTATCTCAATCAACCCTTTGACTCTCATATACCGTTACTAATCTGAATAAAATCATCTAAGAGTAGCCAGAAAACAGAAGAGAAACGCGTATTGGAGCTTGAAAGGGTTAAAATGATATTCCCTTCCTCTAGCACACAAAGCGTCAGATTTACGTGGTACCAGAATATACATGTTTAATAATACAAAATAAACTCATAAGGTAAGTGAAAGTTAAGTTAAGGGGAGGTATTTAGTTTGTTCCCTATGTTTTCATCAAGCTTAAAATTACACCCTCTAGATCCCCTTTCAAGATAAATTTGTACATTTTTCGGTAGAAAAATGCCCCGGCCGGAGGCCGATTGCTCTTAAATTACAGGCTCGCTATCGCTCGCCAGGAAAAAATCGACACCTTAATGGCACGAAAGGTCTTAAAATTAACAGAAATGGGGCAAAATGTCTTAAAATGTCAAAACTAGTAGGGCGAACGTCTGAAAATCTCAAAAGCAATGGGGCTAAGCATGAGGGAGAAACGGGTCCAGAAAAAAATACCTCAAGTGGAAATCTCCCCTTAATGGGAAAGTTGGGGATTTGAGAGGTTTCTATGAATTTGAGATAAAACAAAAGAGGAAATAAAGAGCAATGTTTTCGAACCCAGAATGTAATATATATATATATATATTTATTTGTTGCTAAGTTACTGTACATTCGTCTTCCTGTTTGCTACGTAACATAGCTTAATCTACTTTTATTAATTTCACTCCAACAAACAC
>CM064514.1:42510302-42512802 GCA_032716605.1 Paralithodes platypus
CAATTTATTTTTGTATTTATTTATGTTTTTGTGAGAAGTTTAACCAGACCACTGAGCTCCCCAAAAGACAGTAGCTATAATGATACATAAACACATATTGTTATCTAATTTGAAGAAGTTTTTATCAAATTAATTAATATTATAACATAAGAACATAAAATGGGGAGTCTGCAGAAAGCCGATTGACCCACACAAGGCAGATCCCTCTCACGCCCAATCCATCTCGTCATGCAAGGCAACGATTGGCTAAACTGACTAAATAATTTCATGGCATAACAATCAAGTATCAGAAATCCTAACACCTAAATGGCACAAAAGATCTTACAATTGACAAAGAAATGGGGAAAAATGTCTTAAGATAGCCAAACTAATGGGCAAACGTCTTGAAATATCAAAATGAATGGGGAAAAACATGAGGGAGAAGGGTTTTCAAGAAGATATATATATATATATATATTTTTTTTTTTTAGCTCCCAAAATCTTATTCCTTTCACCACAGGAGGAAACATATATTAATTGACCACTTGCGAGTTTCGTTCTATAAGGAAGTTGGAGCTGTAGACATCGATATTAAACAGAAATGCAATAATAATTTACGTTTCTGATGGATAAATGGTATGTCAAATTGGGTTTTATGTATTTATATTATGTACTGCGACCGTATTTTAGCTGGTAATTCTGCTAAATATCAATGTCTACAGCTCCAACTTCCTTATAGAACGAAACTCGCAAGTGGTCAATTGAACTTATTCTGGCTATAATTAGACGATTACCTCTCGGAATCTGCGGGGTCAAAGCAACTCAATTATACCTCCGACTCCCACAGCTCCTTCCTAAGCGGAAATAAATCGTCTAATGATATATCAATCTATCTAGATACTCAGGCCCAATCCCCACTTCTATGATTTTTTTTTTTTTTTTTTTTTTAAATGATAGCCAGAATAAAAGTTTAAATGATGTCCTAAACCTCAAGGGGGATATTGCCCAGTAATAGACGAGACAGAAAAGGGGGAGGGGACGTGAAAGTGGTCCCGACCTATAAGAATTGGAACTTTAAATGTTGTTTCTGATTTTGAGCTCTGTCTCGAGTCAGCCAACACCAGCTATGGGGTGTGTGCCTGAGTTATATATATAATATATAATATATTATATATAGCATATTATAATTATTATTATACCGGTAGATATATATATAATATTTTTTTTTTTACATACGTAGCCTACATACAACAATTACAATACAAAAGGGAACTAACCATGTCCGCCAGTCAAAAAATAAAATCTATATATAAATATTATGTAGCCTACAGTATCTAATCAGGCACATAACCCCATAGCTAAAGGTGGCCGACTCGAGACCGAGCCCGAATAGGGACAACATACAAATAAAAAAAAAAAATCAACATATCTAGGACGCCCAGAGACCTCTGGTCTATTTGCCTGTAAGTAGGCGAGAAATCATTAACTCTATTCTCTGTAAACTCAAAAAAGGGCTAGATAGAGCAAAGTGGCTGTAATTTCCACATCTATTCCATGACTGGTCTCTTACCAAAATTGGTTAGGACATATTAGCTCGATTACTCTAAATCGTTTTTTTGAGTTACAGACAGGTTAGAGGTCATAATTTCTCGCCTACTTACAGCGAACAAACTTTAGGACTAGCCGTCTATGAGGATCAAAAGTAAGGATATTACCAAGATGTTTAACAGTAAGGTCTACAAAATGGGAGTCTATGGAGAATAGCGTGTCATTCCACCGCCGATAGAAAGGACCCTACTTATCAGCAACGTTATCAATCACTGCAGCAGACGGGACCGAACCCAGAAACAATAAAGTAACACCAATTTTACTCAAACCATTGGACCACCTCAGGCACCCAAGGGTATTATATGGTATAGTATAACCTTAGATCCATCATAGAGAAACAGTAAGATATGATGGTGGGCTTCTATAACATCTATAATACAGCCTTCTTAACAACTCTACTGGGATTATAAAAGGACTAACGCATGCGCAGAGTCATTATTCTTAGCCTCGAGCCCATTTTGGAGACAACCTATGTACAGTTGTCCACTTTTACTATTACTTTAACTATACGTAATCTTTGTAGATAGAAATGTATGTATCTATGTCATATACTCAGGCACATTACTCAATTGGCTGGGGGTGGCCGACTCGGACAGAGCCAGAACAGAATACTTAGGGTCCGGGACCAACTTTCCTTGTCCCTTTCTCTGTCTCGTTAAGTAGGATAATTGATCTATCTTTGGTTTAACTTTATGTTATTTTATAAAAATAATAACAAAAATACCTAAAATAGGCTTTAAACAGGGATTATGCCATTATATACCTGTATATAGCACAAAATAAACAGATGATTGCCTAAATGGCACGAGATGGGGGCGAAAGGTATTAACATCGGGAAAACTAAATGGGGCAAACGTCTTAAAATGTTCATAACTGATGGGGCTAAGCATGAGGAGACGAAGGGGCCCCAGAA
>CM064514.1:42517802-42543617 GCA_032716605.1 Paralithodes platypus
CTGTGGAGTCGGTCAAGGGCTGGCTAGTCTGTCGAAAATATGAGTTCGTAAAACCAGACAAATACCGCCTCGGGCAGTATATGCCGTCAGACAAAACTTTCAATCTTGCCAACAGACCCAAACTTTTTTCAGGGGACTGAATACGCATATAGCCCTTCTCATATCTCCCATCCTACTCGCCATAACTTGCTCAGCTCTGGGGGTTGGTCACGGGTTGGGTAGTTTGTCGAGAATATTGTTCGTAAGGGTAACTAATGTGTTCGTATTGGTGGTAAACCCATAATCAGGATTTGTAGGTTAACCACTATCAATATACCCATATACCCATCGTACAGCATGTTGCCTTCGAACAGCCCTCTGCGCACCCCCCATCAATATACCCATATAACCATCGTACAGCATGTTGCCTTTTAGAACAGCCCTCTGCGCAGCCCCCCACCCATCAATATACCATATACCCCATCGTACAGCATGTTGCTTAGAACAGCTCTCTGCGCAGCCCCCCCCCCCCCCCCATCAATATACCCATATACCCCATCGTACAGCATGTTGCCTTAGAACAGCCCTCTGCGCAGCCCCCCTTCCCCCTCCATCAATATACCCATATACCCCATCGTACAGCATGTTGCCTAGAACAGCCCTCTGCAGCCCCCCTTCCCCCCCCATCAATACCCATATACCCATCACAGCATGTTGCCCTATAACAGCTCTCTGCGCAGCCCCCCTTCCCCCCCCATATCAATATACCCATATACCATGTACAGCATGTTGCCCTAGAACAGCTCTCTGCGCAGCCCCCCCATCAATATACCCATATACCCCATCGTACAGCATGTTGCCCTAGAACAGCTCTCTCCGCAGCCCCCCCTTCCCTCCCTCATCAATATACCCATATAACCCAGCACACAGCATGTTACACTAGAAACAGCCCTCTGCGCAGCCACCCTCCCCCCTCCCCCTATCAATATACCCATATAACCCATAGCACAGCATGTTGCCCGAGAACAGCCCTCTGTGCCCCCCCCCCCATCAATATACCCATATAATCCATAGCACCGCATGTTGCCCTAGAACAGCCCTCTGCACAGCCCCCCCCCCCCATCAATATACCCATATAACCCATAGCACCAGCATGTTGCCCTAGGACAGCCTTCTGCGCAGCCCCCCCCCCCCCCCCAGCAATATACCCATATAACCCATAGCACGGCATGTTGCCCTAGAACAGCCCTCTGCGCAGCACCCCCCCCCCCCCATCTACCCAAATAACCCATAGCACAGCATGTTGCCCCTCTGCGCAGCCCCCCCCCCCATCAATATACCCATATAACCCATAGCACAGCATGTTGCCCTAGAACAGCCCTCTGCGCAGCCCCCCCCCCCCCATCAATATACCCATATAACCCATAGCACAGCATGTTGCCCTAGAACAGCCCTCTGCGCAGCCCCCCCCCCAT
This sequence comes from Paralithodes platypus, assembly GCA_032716605.1. NCBI lineage: Eukaryota > Metazoa > Arthropoda > Malacostraca > Decapoda > Lithodidae > Paralithodes > Paralithodes platypus. Next base: position 42,519,257 of record CM064514.1, read on the forward strand.
CAATATACCCATATAACCCATAGCACAGCATGTTGCCCTAGAACAGCCCTCTGCACACCCACCCCATCAATATCCCTATATACCCCATAGCACAGCATGTTGCCCTAGAACAGCCCTCTGCGCACCCCCCCATCAATATACCCATATAACCCATAGCACAGCATGTTGCCCTAGAACAGCCCTCTGCGCAGCCCCCCATCACTATACCCCTATAACCCATAGCACAGCATGTTGCCCTAGACCAGCCCTCTGCGCACCCCCCCCCCCCATCAATATACCCATATAACCCATCGCACAGCATGTTGCCTAGAACAGCCCTCTGCGCTGCCCCCCTTCCCCCCCCCCCCCCATCAATATACCCATATACCCCATCGTACAGCATGTTGCCTTAGAACAGCCCTCTGCGCACCCCCCCCCCAATATATACCCATATAACCCATCGCACAGCATGTTGCCCTAGAACAGCCCTCTGCGCAGCCCCCCCCCCCCCATCAATATACATATACCCACACAGCATGTTGCCTTAGAACAGCTCTCTGCCCAGCCCCCCGTCCCCCCCATCAATATGCCCATATACCCCATCGCACAGCATGTTGCCCGAGACCAGCCCTCTGCGCAGCCCCCCCCCCCCCCCCAGCCCTCACCCCCAGTGGAATAAACTGTAATACTAGTGGGGGGGGGGGGGAAATCTACGGGGGAAGCACTACCTTTCTCGCAAAACCAAACGAATATCGCCTGGGGCAGTATTGTGACGTCATAAAAACTTACAAAGTTTCAGCCAATCAGAAGCCAGCAACTTTTTCCAGGGGTCTAGAATTCATACGCTATGGCCTAAGGTAGACAGGTGGGGTTCATCCTACTCGCGCCATAATTTGCTCTGCTCTCTGGGTTCGGTCAAAGGCTGGCTAGTCTGTCGAAAAATAAGAGTTCGGAAAGTCATATAATTCTACGGGAGGAGCACTACCTTTCTTGCACAACCAGACACATATCGCCTCGGGCAGTACGATGACGTCAGACAAAACTTTCAATCTTCAGCCAATCAGAAGCCAGCAACTTTTTCCAGGGGTCTAAAATTCATACGCTATGGCCTCTAGGGTGGACGTTTGGTTCATCCTACTCGCGCCAGAACTTGCTCTGCTCTCTGTGGGTTCAGTAAAAATATGAGTTCGTCAAGGGTCACTAAAGTTGCATATAATTCTACGGAAGAAGCACAACATATCTCGCAAAACCAAACGAATATCGCCTCGGTCAGTATTGTGACGTCAGAAAAACTTGCAAAGTTTCAGCCAATCAGAAGCCACCAACTTTATTGAAGGGTCAACAATTCATACGCTATGGCCTTAGGTGGACGGGTGGGGTTCATCCTACTCGCCCCATAACTTGCTCAGCTCTCTGTGGGATTGGGCAAGAGCTGGCTAGACTGTCGAAAATATGAGTTCGTAAAACCAGACAAATATCGCCTCGGGCAGTATGATGACGTCAGACAAAACTTTCAATCTTAAACCAATCAGAAGCGAGTAACTGTTTTCAGGGTACTAGAATTCATACGCTATGCGCGGCTATGGCCTCTCGGGTGGACGGGGGGTTCATCCTGCTCGTGCCATAACTTGCTCAGCTCTCTGGGGGGTCGGTCACGGGTTGGGTAGTTTGTCGAGAATATTGGTTCGTAAGGGGTAACTAATGTATATTGGTAGTAAACCCATTTTATTCAGGATTTGAAGGTTAATCACTATCAATATACCCATATACCCCATCATACAGCATGTTGACTTAGAACAGCCCTTTGCACAGCCCCCCCCCCCCCATCAATATACCCATACACCCCATCGTACAGTATGTTGCCTTAGAACAGCCCTATGCGCAGCCCCCCCCCCCCCATCAATATACCCATATACCCCATCACACAGCATGTTGCCCTAGAACAGCCCTCTGCGCAGCCCCCCTCCCCCCCATCAATATACCCGTAAACCCATAGCACAGCATGTTACCCGAGAACAGCCCTCTGCGTAGCTCCCACTCCCATCAATATAGCCATTTCACTCATAGCACAGCATGTTGCCCTAGAACAGCCCTCTGCACAGCGCCCCCCCCCATCAACATACCCATATACCCCATCATACAGCATGTTGACTTAGAACAGCCCTTTGCACAGCCCCCCCCCCCATCAATATACCCCATCGTACAGCGTGTTTCCTTAGAACAGCCCTCTGCGCAGCCCCCCTCCCCCCTCCATCAATATACCCATATAACCCATCACACAGCATGTTGCCCTAGAACAGCCCTCTGCGCAGCAGCCCCCCCCCTATCAATATACCCATATAACCCATAGCACAGCATGTTACCCGAGAACAGCCCTCTGCGTAGCCCCCCCCATCAATATACCCATATCACCCATAGCACAGCATGTTGCCCTAGAACAGCCCTCTGCACAGCCCCCCCCCCCACCCCCATCAATATACCCATAGCACAGCATGTTGCCCTAGAACAGCCATCTGCGCAGCCCCCGATCAATATACCCATATAACCCATAGCACAGCATGTTGCCCTAGAACAGCCCTCTGCGCAGCCACCCACCCCCATCAATATACCCATATAACCCATAGCACAGCACGTTGCCCTAGAACAGCCCTCTGCGCAGCCACCCCCCCCCATCAATATACCCATATAACCCATAGCACAGCATGTTGCCCTAGAACAGCCCTCTGCGCAGCCCCCCCATCAATATACCCATATAACCCATAGCACAGCATGTTGCCCTAGAATAGCCCTCTGCACAGCCCCCCCCCCCATCAATATACCCATATAACCCATAGCACATCATGTTGCCCTAGAACAGCCCTCTGCGCAGCCCCCCCCCCCATCAATATACCCATATAACCCATAGCACAGCATGTTGCCCTAGAACAACACTCTGCGCACCCCCTTTCCCCATCAATATACCCTTATAACCCATAGCACAGCAGGTTGCCCTAGAAAACCCCTCTGCCCAGCCCCCCCCCCCCCATCACTATACTCATATAACCCATCGCACAGCATGTTGCCCGAGAACAGCCCTCTGCGCAGCCCCCCCCCCCCTCAGCCCTCCTCCAGTGTACTAAACTGTAATACACTAGAAAAAGAAAAAGAAATCAACGGGGGAAGCACTACCTTTCTCGCACAACCAAACGAATATCGCCTCGGGCAGTATTGTGACGTCAGAAAAACTTACAAAATTTCAGCCAATCAGAAGCCAGCAACATTTTTCAGGGTTCTAGAATTCATACGCTATGGCCTAAGGTAGACAGGTGGGGTTCATCCTACTCGCGCCATAATTTGCTCTGCTCTCTGTGGGTTCGGTCAAGGGCTGGCTAGTCTGTCGAAAAATACGAGTTCGGATAGTCATATAATTCTACGGGAGGAGCACTACCTTTCTTGCACAACCAGACACATATCGCCTCGGGCAGTACGATGACGTCAGACAAAACTTTCAGTCTTCAGCCAATCAGAAGCCAGCAACTTTTTCCAGGGGTCTAAAATTCATATGCTATGGCCTCTAGGGTGGACGTTTGGTTCATCCTACTCGCGCCAGAACTTGCTCTGCTCTCTGTGGGTTCAGTAAAATATGAGTTCGTCAAGGGTCACTAAAGTTGCATATAATTCTACGGAATAAGCACAACATATCTCGCAAAACCAACGAATATCGCCTCGGTCAGTATTGTGACGTCAGAAAAACTTGCAAAGTTTCAGCCAATCAGAAGCCACCAACTTTTTTGAAGGGTCTACAATTCATACGCAATGGCCTTAGGTGGACGGGTGGGGTTCATCCTACTCGCCCATAACTTGCTCAGCTCTCTGTGGGATTGGGCAAGGCCTGGCTAGACTGTCGAAAATATGAGTTCGTAAAACCAGACAAATATCGCCTCGGGCAGTATGATGACGTCAGACAAAACTTTCAATCTTCAACCAATCAGAAGCGAGTAACTTTTTTCAGGGGACTAGAATTCATACGCTATGCGCGGCTATGGCCTCTCGGGTCGACGGGGGGGGGGGGGGGGGGGGCATCCTGCTCGCGCCATAACTTGCTCAGCTCTGGGGGGTTGGTCACGGGTTGGGTAGTTTGTCGAGAATATTGGTTCGTAAGGGGTAACTAATATGTTCGTATATTGGTGGTAAACCCATTTTATTCAGGATTTGAAGGTTAATCGCTATCAATATACCCATATACCCCATCGTACAGCATGTTGCCTTAGAACAGCCCTCTGCGCAGCCCCCCCCCCCCCCCCTCCATCAATATACCCATAACCCATCGTACAGCATGTTGCCTTAGAACAGCCCACTGCGCAGCACCCCCCCCCATCAATATACCCATACCCCATCGTACAGCATGTTGCCTTAGAACAGCTCTCTGCGCAGCCCCCCTTCCCCCCATCAATATACCCATATACCCCATCGTACAGCATGTTGCCCTAGAACAGCCCTCTGCGCAGCCCCCCCCCCCCCCTCATCAATATACCCATAGCACAGTATGTTGCCCTAGAACAGCCCTCTGCGCAGCCCCCCCCATCAATATACCCATATAACCCATAGCACAGCACGTTGCCCTAGAACAGCCCTCTGCGCAACCCCCCCATCAATATACCCATATAACCAATAGCACAGCATGTTGCCCTAGAACAGCCCTCTGCGCAGCCCCCCCCCATCAATATACCCATATAACCCATAGCACAGCATGTTGCCCTAGAACAGCCCTCTGCGCACCCCCCCCCCCCATCAATATACCCATATAACCCATAGCACAGCATGTTGCCCTAGAACAGCCCTCTGCGCAGCCCCCCCCCATCAATATACCCATATAACCCATAGCACAGCATGTTGCCCTAGAACAGCCCTCTGCGCAGCCCCGCCCCCATCAATATACCCATATAACCCATAGCACAGCATGTTGCCCTAGAACAGCCCTCTGCGCAGCCCCCCCCCCATCAATATACCCATATAACCCATCGCACAGCATGTTGCCCTAGAACAGCCCTCTGCGCACCACCACCCATCAATATACCCATATAACCCATAGCACAGCATGTTGCCGTAGAACAGGCCTCTGCGCAGCCCCCCCCCCACCAATTTACCCTTATACCCCATAGCACAGCATGTTGCCCTAGACCAGCCCTCTGCGCAGCACCCCCCCCCCCCCCATCAATATACCCATATAACCCATCGCACAGCATGTTGCCCTAGAACAGCCCTCTGCACAGCCCCCCCCCCCCCCCCCCCCCCCCCCCCACACCACACACACACACACTATCAATATACTCATATAACCCATCGCACAGCATGTTGCCCGAGAACAGCCCTCTGCGCAGCCCCCCCCCCCCCTCAGCCCCCTCCCCCAGTGGAAAAAATCTACGGGGGAAGCACTACCTTTCTCGCACAACCAAACGAATATTGCCTCGGGCAGTATTGTGACGTCAGAAAAACTTACAAAGTTTCAGCCAATCAGAAGCCAGCAAAATTGTTCAGGGTTCTAGAATTCATACGCTATGGCCTAAGGTAGACAGGTGGGGTTCATCCTACTCGCGCCATAATTTGCTCTGCTCTCTGTGGGTTCGGTCAAGGGCTAGCTAGTCTGTCGAAAAATACGAGTTCGGAAAGTCATATAATTGTACGGGAGGAGCACTACCTTTCTTGCACAACCAGACACATATCGCCTCGGGCAGTACGATGACGTCAGACAAAACTTTCAATCTTCAGCCAATCAGAAGCCAGCAACTTTTTCCAGGGGTCTAAAATTCATACGCTATGGCCTCTAGGGTGGACGTTTGGTTCATCCTACTCGCGCCATAACTTGCTCTGCTCTCTGTGGGTTCAGTAAAAATATGAGTTCGTCAAGGGTCACTAAAGTTGCATATAATTCTACGGAAGAAGCACAACATATCTCGCAAAACCAAACGAATATCGCCTCGGGCAGTATTGTGACGTCAGAAAAACTTGCAAAGTTTCAGCCAATCAGAAGCCACCAACTTTTTTGAAGGGTCTACAATTCATACGCTATGGCCTTAGGTGGACGGGTGGGGTTCATCCTACTCGCCCCATAACTTGCTCAGTTCTCTGTGGGATTGGGCAAGGGCTGGCTAGTCTGTCGAAAATAAGTGTTCGTAAAACCAGACAAATATCGCCTCCGGCAGTATGATGACGTCAGACAAAACTTTCAATCTTCGACCAATCAGAAGCGAGCAACTTTTTTCAGGAGCCTAAAATTCATACGCTACGGCCTCTCTGGTAGACGTGTAGGGGGGGGGGGGGGGGGGGGGGTGTTCATCCTACTCGCGCCATAACTTGCTCAGCTCTCTGGGGGGTCGGTCACGGCTTGGGTAGTTTGTCGAGAATATTAGTTCGTAAGGGGTAACTAATGTGTTCGTAATAAAATAGCCGTATGGAGGTATATTGGTGGTAATTAACCTTTAATTATACGGATAGAAAGGTAACACTGTTAATATAGCCGATGATTCTATACACCTTATAAATTTGGACGCCATCTTGTTTCCAACTCGCCGCCATCTTGTAAACCTTTTCAGTATTTTTGCTTTGTTTTTTGGACGCTTTATTCCTAGATTGTTCTGGCTAACATTAGACGATTTTACGCAGCTTCGTAAGGGCCTCTAAGAATCAAAAGGTTATGAAAAAGGGCTATTAAGATCTTTGGGTATATATATTTTGAGTGATTTAACTATCTAACTGGTCTAAGATGGGTTTATTACGGCCAATATATCTTGTTAAGGGTAGGTTGTCATGGGCACTTTATCGACCCTTTACATACCCATATATTTTGTTATTATTATTATTATTAGTAGTAGTAACCCTTTTACTTCCACACATCCTTCTTAAACTGCACAAAATCGTCTAAATGTAGCAACAACAAAAATAAAAAGACGTCCCCGGTACGGAAAGGGTTAATTGGGTAGTTAATTATGGACACGTTAAATGCCCTTCCATACCCTTAACCCTTTGAGTACCAGCGACGTGTGTTATCTTTTAGTCTAGCTATAATTAGACGATATTATGCAGCCTAGGAAGGATCTGTGGTACTTTAAGGGGTTGATTGAGATAATATGAAGCATTATTATTGCTAGAGGTACTTCCTAAGCTGAATAAAATTGCCTGATAGGTGCCAGAATTGGATGAAAAGGACGTCCCTGGTACTGAATGGGTTAGTGATATGAGAGTATACTTATTAGTGATCTATATAGTCATTTGTTTTAGGTAGGATGGGACAATATTAAGGGAGTGGGGTTGTTTTTCTGGACCCTCTTCTCCATCTTTAGCCCCATTGGTTTTCAGATTTTCAGACGTTCGCCCCATTAGTTTGGTGATATTAAGACCTTTCGCTCTAATTCTTTGTACATTTTAAGACCTTTCGTGCCGATTTTTAAGGGCGAGGTTTGGAAATATAACAAAAACGCCCAAGAAGTTATGAATTAATAAATAGAGCTAAATTATCCTTACAGACATTTTAATTAATTAATTACATTTATAATATTAATTCAGTGTGTGTGATTTTGTGTTTTGTTTTGTTTTTCTGAGGTGCTGTGATGTCCATGTTCGGGCTCTGTCTCGGGTCGGCCACCCCCATAAAAAACAAAAAATCAAAATGGGGTAAATGCCAGAGTACATACATACATACATACATACACACAATTCAGTATACACAATCAAATTTTGTTTTAGGCTACCCTTCTTAATCTGAAATGCGTAATCAAATCTTGAAAGGGTTATTTGAAAGTAGACCTAAATTGAATGATCTTATTAATCCCAATGTTTACTGTATATATTATTGTAGGCCTATGTAAAGCAAAAATATTATGTGATGTAAATATATGTGTGTGGAAAAAGTGTGTTAGTAATTTCAGTAATTATAACTAATGAATCAACTTGTGTTTCAGATTCGTGTGTTTTGAAGCTGAGCCTGTGTTCATGGATAGGGTCTCTAGATTAACAGAGTGTGTAGTCGTAGAAGTTCCGGCCGCCATCTTGATTCCATACTCATTTCCTGCTAAGCACTCTTTTCAGTCAGGATACATAGACGGATAGGAATAGAGAAATAAGTATCAATGTTAATAGAATAAACATCATATGCTCAATAATGAAGCTTATAAATAATGGCGAGGTATATTCTACGGCGTGAGTTGGAGTCAAGATGGTGGTCGAATGTCAAGTTGTTTACTATGTTAATATATGCTACCCTAGTTTTGGTGGGCGGGGCAAGGCGAAAGGGTAATTATGCAACTGTAATTTAATTATACAAGGCACAGTGTTTAATAAGGCCATTAACAACATCACTAATATGCTTTTAATATACAATAGTATATTGCTAAGTAGGTCAATTAGGCAATAGTTTGAAATGGGATTGATAATTACTGGTTTTTATTGTATAATTGGCAACTCTTCTACATAGCAACTATGAAGAACATGGTGAGGGTAGTCTGCCTGTAGTAAATGGAAATAGTCTACGGAAAATATACTCCTATTTTCACCTATTACTATTACTACTAAAAGTTATCATTTACGGGCATATACTAGATGATTTTATTCGGCTTCGGAAAGACCCGCTTAAGATCTACAGGCCCTTCCTAAGCTGAATAATATTGCCCAATGAAAACCAAAATGTAATAAAAATAATGGGGTTTCTATTCTTAACCCTTTTTAGTTTAGGCGACGTCTTTTGTTATCATAGTTACATTTAGAGGATTTTATGAAGCTTAGGAAGGACCTGTGAGAGTTAACCCTTGCTGTATTGATGACGTTTTTTTTTTAAATTTGATGTCGGCTACAGTTAGACGATTTTATGAAGCTTAGGAAGGATCTGGGGTGGTTAAAAGGGTTAATTGAGATCATGTGTAGCGTTTTAATTGAGGTCCTTCCTAAGCTGAATAAAATCGTCTAATTAGGTGCTTTGTTTATATATTTAGTTAATTTATTTGATGTAGCTTTGTAGGCCTATATATCCATTATTAATTTTAGCTTAATTAAAAACAATTGTCATATATTTTATTACATTCGTGTATGATGTATTTATGCATATGAATAAAGATGAATTTATTACAACCTATTTCCCTAACCTTAACCATTCAGTAGTGTAGACACAGGCAACTAGTGCTTGGTAATATATTAAAGGGCAAGAAGTTTTTTTTCTTAAATCCCTTCTTCCTCATGTTTAGCCCCATTAATTTTGAGATTACAAAATGTTCGCCCCATTAGTTTGGCGATTTTAAGACCTTTCGCCCCATTCATTTGCCAATATTAAGACCTTTCGTACCATTTAGGTGTCTATTTTTCTTGGCGAGCGATAGCTAGTCTATAATTTATGAGGGTTTCGGATGGTAGCTTACATTTCTCTACCGAAAAACGTAAATAATAACATACTCTTTCAACTATGGGGGAGGCACTCGCTATAGGTAGTTCTGCCTTTTGTCTCCCTCAATCACATAGACAAAAAATACAATGATATGTAAACAATAAAAGTATAATTTTTGTCAATATATTTAATTTATGGTTAGTGTACATTCAAACTGAGAACAGTTTGTTTAATATGGTATACCTATACATAGAAATTAATAAGCTAGTGTCCCCAAAATGGCGACCGGATGAGAAGTTGTCGGATGAGTTGAGGGGGGTGGGGGAATGGATGTCTCTCCTTGTAACTCGAGACAAGGGCTGAGTGGAGGCAGGTTCTAGAGCCCAAGGGAGGCAGGTTAGATCGCTGCTCGCTGTTAGGGCGATTCCTTCGTGGCCATCCCCTCGGAGATCTAGGCGTTCATGGGGGGATCGAGGGCTCTAATGCGTGGCAAAAAAAAAATACGTGTTTTTTTTTTTTTTAGGACACGAGAGCATTGATAAAGGTGCATAAAAATCTCGGGTACTGTAAGTCCACTTGGCATAGGAACTCTCTCTCTCTCTCTCTCGATGTGAAGGAAATACGACGACAACTATTAAATATTCACAAAATATGTATGTTAGAATTGTCAAACTTATACCAAAAGATAGAGGATACAAATACGCATAATTTATATTAAGTAAATTTTATTCAGAAATGTATAGTTAAGGAGATATTGATGATTTTGTGAGTGAAATTCTCGATCATCTGCCACCCAATAGTTGCCATCAACCACCAGCAATACAACCGAGGGTATATAAGCTCTCAATTTTCGCCTGAATCGATCATTTTGTTCCCGGTCGTCCAGCTGTAAGGAGGTAAGTCTCGTGTGCTCCCATTTTCCCCCATTTTTTCTCCTGAAAATAGAATAAATTAAGGTGTAATAGCTAAATAACGTGACTTATTTACCACCAGACCCGAATTTGTGGACAAGAGCTTGTCGTTTTCCCATAATACTTCATACGTTTGCATTAAATAAGGCCAGAAATGTGATGGAAAAAGCCGGCAGGTTTTGACGAACATTCTGGAAGCCGGCACTTGATTGTTCGCTCAGTTCTACCTCCTTAACCCTTTCAATAAAACCATATGTCTCAATAGTATGGCGATCACTAGTAGATTTGATTCATTTAGGAAGAAATTGAGATCCAGATTATAAATTGATGGCATAAACTTAGGCTATATTCCCATGTGACTTTTCTAAACGGAATTGGGCTAAGTATTTTTTAACCTGAATATAATTTATATTAATTACCTATTAACCCACGAGTAATAGATGCCTTAATGATAACATGGAGGATTTAGTTAGAATATTTTAATTGGATTTTGAAAACCTAGGCAAACTAGCGAATCGAAGCCGGCTGACTGGACGCCTCGTAGTTATTTATCATTAAGGGAAGAGGGTAGTTTTTATGGAACCCCTTCTCCCTCATGTTTAGCCCCATTGCTTTTGAGATACGTTCGCCCCATTAGTTTGGAAATTTGAAGAACTTTCGCTCTTTTTTTTCAACATTAAGACCTTTCGTGCCGTTTAGGTGTCAATTTCTTTCCTGGCGAGCGAGAGCAAGCCTGCAATTTAGGAGGAATCGGCCTTCGGCCTAGACATTTTTATACCGAAAAATGTACAAATAGATCTTGGAAGGGGCTATAGGGGGTGTACTTTTAAGCTTGGAGGTCTAGCGAGGAAAATAAAACTTCAATGAATAAAATTATAAATTAATAGACTAACAAAATGGCGACTGTCCCCCTTAACCCTTTGAACATTATGACCCATTTTATCACCTGGCTATCATTAGACGATTTTATAAAGCTTAGTTATTTTAACTTTTATTCTGGCTACTGTTTGACGATTGTATTAAGTTTAAAAAGGGCCTCCAGCAATTAACAGGCTTCCAATTATCTCTTTTAACGCTTTTTACTACCACATATCCTTCTGAAGGGGGGATGGTTCACTTTTTGGGCAATTTTGGCATGTATTAATTATTTTTCTAGTTTCCTCCCTAGACCCCCATCAAATTAAAAAAAAAAAAAAAAATTTCATTAGATCCCCCTTCTAAATTAATTTTTACATTTTTCGGTAGAAAAATGTCCCGGCTGAAGGCCGGTTCTTCCAACATTACAGGCTCACTATCGTTCGCCAGTGAAACAATAGGGTAATACTGATTTTTAGCACCAACAGTTACCTCATATATCTTTGTATGCCCATTAGATCCGGTAGAGCATATACATCATTGATATATATGCCATTAAGAGCAGAAATGTATTATAAGGGAGATATATAAAAAAACAAGATAAATATTTACCTATGGTCCCGTTAAAATATCCTCAAGTAACCTATCAAAAACTGTTCAGGGGACTGGTTAGAACTTGTAGGATGTTTAATTGAAGTGCGGAAATCAGTATTTACTGAGAAATAAGTCTTAAAATGCGCCATGGGTCACCCAGGGTCCCTGCCCTCTCTTTCCCAGGTAATGTTATATGTTATATTATATTATATTAGGGTTAGGTTAGGTTAATCTAATCTAATTTCACACAACCAAAATTACTGACTAAAATCGCTGTTGGTGCTAAAAGTCAGGTTTACCGGAAAAAGGGTTACGTATAGTTGGAAACCTGTTAGTTGCTAGAGGCCCTTTTAAAACGGCATAAAATCGTCTAATGGAAGCCAGAATGTTTATAAAGACGTCGCCGATACAGACATGGTTATGGATTACTTCTTGTCAGTGCATTTAGCTCTCTCGATCAACCTGATTAGTATATTTTGAAAGATAGATTATTTTTAGGCTTTAAAGTTTATTTTCGACACTTAAATCTGAAGGTAGGCCTACTATTCTTATGCATTAATATACCCCGATTGGTAAGATAAGGAGGTTCACCCCATTAGTATGGCGATAATAAGACTCTTCACTCCATTCAGGTGTCTATTTTAGTCTGCGCGAGCGATACTAAGCTTGTAACTTGGAAGAAATCGGCCGTCAGCCGGGATATTTTCCTCGAAATATATACAAATTTAGCTTTGAGGGGAGTCTGGGTGGGCAGTTAGTTAACAGGACGTCGCCGGTACAGAAGGGGTTAAGGAAGATTGGTTCAGTTTTTGGGAGATTTGTGCATGTATTCATTATTTTTCTGGTTTCCTCCCTAGACCTCCATCAAATTTAAAAAAAAAAAACATCCATTAGAGCTAATTAATTTGTACATTTTTCGGTAGAAAAAAGTCCCGGCCGAAGGCAGATTCTTAAAACATAGGCTCACTATCGTTCGCCAGGGAAAACAAATAAACTCCTAAATAGCACGAAAGGTCTAAATATTGACTAATAAATGGGGCGAAAGGTCTTAAAATCGACTAACTAATAGGGCAAACATCTTAACATATGAAAACTAATGGGGCTAAACATGAGGGAGAAAGTGATCCAGAAAACCGGCCCACACACCCTTAAAACACACTATGGATCCCTAATCGCTGGTGCATTGAAGTCTTCTAATCCATCTATTTGGTTTAGCATGGCTTTGACGGTTTCAAGGTTTCAAAATGGTATTATAATAACACATATATGGAAGTACTATGCATCTAATTCCTATATTTAACATAGTTCTCTACCAAATCTTTGTAATAGCTGTTTAAGGGGTGGTTTTTAGTTTGTTCCCTAGACCTTCATCAAGCTTAAAAGTAAACCCCCTAGACGCCCTTTCAAGATAGAATTGTACATTTCTCGGTAGAAAAATGGCCCGGCCAAAAAAAAGGCCGGTTCCTGTTAAATTAGGCTCACTATCGCTCGCCAGTAGAGAATCGACCCTAAATGGCACGAAAGGTCTTGATATTGATGTAAAAATGGGACGAAAGGTTTTAAAATCGACAAACTAATGGGGTGAACGCCTTAAAATTCTTAAAACTAATGGGGCTAAACATGAAGGGGGCCCAGAAAGAGGATCTGTCCAATATAATCGTCTAACAGCAGCAAACAGTTAAAAATCGCCGGTACAGAAGGGTTTTAAGGTGTCACACGAGCGGGGGTTTTTCCAAGCAATTTCGATTATAATTTTGTTCTTTATACTATGAGGCTCTCTCGCAATGAACTGATATTAAATCGAAGGTGGATAATGTTCTCTACTTTAAATTTTATGATGGTATATTTTGAAACTGCCACAGTACAAATTGCCTGTAAATATTGACAAAATCGCTTGTGATACCACCTTAACCCTTCCAATATTGACGCATTTTGACAGTGGCTATTAGACGATTTTATTCAGCTTGTTTTGTAGATGTTTAGGTGACAATCACCACGGTCGATCTGGGGATCCGCCGCTGATGAGCTCGTCCTGGAATCTTTACGACTCTGTACAGGACTGAACATGCCATTTTTATCGGCAATAGCTCAGAGAAGTGTTGAGAGGGGAGAAGGGGTGTTGGAGAGAGAGGAAGGTGTTGGAGTGGCTTTGTTATGTGTGTTTTGTCTGTATACGTCGTCAGGATGTCCCCTGACTGGGTGCAAGCATGTGAAACATGCTAGGACGTACTACCGCACCCACTAAATGTCCGCCGTGGCAGGGATTCGATCCCGGGTCTTTCAGATTCACACGCGAGCGTGCTCACCACTTACACAGGCCCTTAGGAAGGAATTTTGGGAGATTTTACCCCTGATACCTAGAGATCCTTGCTAAACTACTTAAATTCGTCTACTGATAGCTATCATAATAATCATGATTATAATTGTAATAGTTTGTAAGTGCTAAGAAATAATTATCATAAAATCATATCACCAACCCACCAATTAACTTACAAATAAACCTAATTAATGCAATCAATGAATCTAATGAATACATGTGGTACTCCAAGGATTCGAACCTAGGATACTCACACCGAAATTCCGCACACTAACCATTACTACTAAAAATGACACATAAACAATATTAATGTGATTTAATCTTTCTCTGCAGATGGAGTGATTAAGCCTCGAACCCCGACCAGACAACCAGACTACTACCTCAACCAGTCTACCACCATCAAGATCCTTTCCTTTAATCCTAACCATCCTTTCCCACCACCACCTCTACCATTTTCCTCTCTACACTGTAAAACTTGTGTTCAAATATAGCGAACATGATACACATAATGGGCGTTTGAATCGTTTGTGTGCTACCTTGAACACGAATGATTTGTAACCCTTGTGTATCAGTTTTGTTATATTTGAACACTTTGTTTTTGCAGTGTATCTTAACCTTCCCTTTTCCTTGTCACCATTAAAACCACCTCCCTTCTACTAAAATCTGAATTAAACATTAGATAGGAGTCAATATAAAGGTAAGATATTTAAATCCTCAAATTCTATGTACATTATATACTTGTGAATGCTATAATAAATGATATATTATATTATTCTTTATGAAATATATATTCATGTGTTATAAATAATCCATGCACTAATCTTTTTATCCTATCGTCGTTGGCTTAGCATTTAGAAGTTTTTGGTAGGGATGCTGGGAGAGAGGGGGGGGGGGGTTAGAGGGAGTAGATATAGTTAGTTCAAGGGATAGGGAGGAGTCTGTTATAGGTTAGTATTGGTTAGGTGTTGCTCGAAGTGGTTGGCTGTCTGTTAGAGGCTTAGTTAGTTTGGGTAGGAGGTTAGTTAGATTTAGTTATATAGTTAAGGTAAAGAGTTAGTTTGCTTAGGTTTGGTTTGTCGTTTTGGTCTTGTTGGTTGAAATCCGGCCGGTGAAATCCTGGTTGTCTGGTCGTTGGTTGGATAGGTTTCAGAATGTGGCGGCTTGAGGCGGCCTGTGCAGTGATGTGGGTGGCAGACCGACGCTCCTGAAGTGGATTAATCCTTCGTCTTTAATAATCAACAGGAATGAGATGGAAGGCCTGACGGAGAAACGGAGAAATTAAAGGTATGATCTAACTATTAAACTAACAATACATTCTTTCCAACAGGTTAGAGATGGGAGGAGCGACCCGACGAAAGCTACGAATCCCGCCCACCTGGGCTATGGATGAGAGGAACACCGCCCACCTCGGCTATAGAAGAGAGGAATCCCGCCCACCTTGGCTATGGATGAGAGGAACACCGCCCACCTCGGCTATAGAAGAGAGGAATCACGCCCAACTTGGCTATAGATGAGTTATAATTTTTTCTGTACAATATGAACTATGAGATACTTTAACATTTGCATTATATCTGAAAGTCCTAATTTGTGAAGCTATATATGAACTTAATGTTGTATTTTCTACCAGATGTGAGGGAGAGCAAGCAGCAACAGAAGCCATGTACAGTTGCCCACTTTAATTTGTATCCTCTCTGTGATTTTATGTATGGAAGGGAAAGTTTTATAATTAGATTTGTATTTTCTTAATTATCTATTATCGGTTTATGTAGTTAATTAATATTTTCATGTGTCGGTTTTAAATAATGATAAATTGTTGGTTTTAAGTAGTAAAGTAATTCTAAATTGTCGTATTTAAGTAGTAAATTAATGTAAAAATTGAAGTTTTAAGTAATGCTAAATTGTTGGTTTTAAGTAATGTTCAATTGTCGGTTTTAAGAAATATTTAATTGTCTGTTTTTAAGTAATGTTTAATTGTCAGTTCTAAGTAATTTTTAAATGTCTGTTTTAAGTAAATTTAATTGTCGATTATAAGTAATGTTAAATTGTCGATTTTAAGTAATGTTAAATTGTCGGGTTTGTGTAGTTTAAAGTTCAATTGTGAGTTTTATATCAAATTATGCTAGTCAAGTATTCCATACATAAAATCAAGAGTTAGTACAAATTTCCGTGGTGAACTGTACACCAGTCGTCAGTGCACAGGTCAGTGTTCTCTATTATTGTACCTTGTAATATATGTACAGTCGGCCAAATAAGTCATGTCTCAGCACCAAGAATATTTTTTATCAATAATTGGTATCACTATCTAAGCTTTATTATTTCAAAGTTTCGAGTGAGATATACAAACATGGTCCTACACTTACCCACCCTATTAAACATTTGACAGACATTAATACAGCACACAGCGAGCAAAACGTAATGACAGCTGAGACGAGACTTATTTGGCCAACTGTAGTCAAAATAAGTTCAATCATAATATCTGAAATAGTCCCTCGCTAATTTCACAACATTAATTAATTAGGCATGATACATATGAATATAATTACTTAAAGCTTAAATTACCCTATAATAGACTATTCCATTATTTCTAAATTCCGAATAATTTGTGCACCACTAACCTTCCTTATTGTTTGCAGCAGAGGAGCGGCGGGGGGCAGACGTTCGAAGGAGAGCAGAGGATAGAGAAGAAGAGGAGAGAAAAGAGAAGGAAGAGGAGAGAAGAGAAGAGAGAAGATAGAAGAGAAGAGAGAAGATAGAAGAGGAGAGAAGATAGAAGAGGAGAGAGAAGAGGAGAGAGAAGAGGAGAGAAGATAGAAGAGGAGAAGAAATGGGGAGACCCATCCCCAGACAAACTCCCCTTGGAGCCTCAACACACTCACCAGCAAACTAGGGTAAGAAAACACAAATTATTAAAAGGTTATTTGTGAATAATCAAAATATTTAAGCTGTTATAAATCTAGTTGTGAAATTGGCAAATGGGGCTTAAGGTCTTAAAATCGCCAAACTAAAGGGGCGAACATCTTAAAAGCTAAAGGGGCTAAACATTAGGGGAAATGGGGACCAGAAAAAGACTTAAATCCCCCCTCCCCTTAAGCCTCAATCATAATTAAACCAAATATCATAATCCACAAGAAGTCTGATCATATGGAGTTAATGTTAAAAGATCACAGACAGCAGAGAGTTATATATTTAAACAAATGTATGAGAAACGTATAATGGATACATGTCGCTAGGTACGTACTTTTGGTGAATAATTTAGCCTAGGAAACTCTATAGTAACACTCTTCCATTGATAACGTTCACCCCTTCAGCACCAAGACTTAATTTTCATCTTATTCTGGCTACCATTAGACTATTATTTTCAGCTTATAATCTCTCTCTACGACTAAAAGGGGTACATAGAATCCTAGTAAACCCTCTGAATAACACAGGTCCTTCATAAACTGCATAAAATCTTCTAGTTTTAGACAGAAACAAAGGTAAAAAGAAGTAATTGTGCTGAAGGGGTTAAGGAGAGTTGTTATTTTCCCTAGTTTGATCCCTAGATCTCCAAGCATACCTGTATACTAATACCCCCAAGACTCGAGAACAAGTTGTACACTGTTCGGTAGAAAAATGGCCGGCCAAAGGCCGGTTCTTCGTAAACTACAGGCTTGCTGTCGCTCGCCAGGAAAGAATACACCTAAATAGCACGAAAGGTCTTAGAATTGATTACGAAATTGACCGAAAGGTATTTTTGTCAAACTAATGGGTCGAACGTCTTAACATTTCAAAACAAGTGGGGCTACACATGAGAAAAGACGTCCAGAAATATACCCTCCCCTTAATGCAGTGATTTAACTTCATGACGTTATAGAGATCAATGTTGGTAATACTAACCTAATGTTTCAGATGTATGGTAGATGTCCAGCCATGGGGGGGGGGGGGGAACAAGAGATGGTGTGAACTTATGAAGACTTGTGACCAAACGTCTCATCTCACCTCTGCAATACGGTGTGTCACTTACAGTACATGTATATTTATGCCTATTGTAAAAGTCTATGCAGTGGAATATTTTGAAGGATGTTCTATAAAGTTTGTCTTAAATATTTAAAACTTTAATTTAAGGTATAAGATCGCTATGGATCCTAAATTAATCTTGGTTGCCCTTTTGCCACATAGGGCGGACTGTCATTTATGAAAAATATTAAACTAGTTGCTTTATCATAAACCATCAAGCTATTATATTGATGGTTACTACTTCAAATATTAATCGTTGAGTGGTCGATGATAACCCATTATCCTAAATTTAGTTAAATGTTATCATAATTCTCAAGATGGATTTGGTGACATTCAGTTAAGTTATCATGGCATAAAAGCTATTTTGAAATGTCTATCTTATAATTTCGAAACTAGTTTGTAAACTTAAGTTTGTCAAAACTCTGGTATGGTTAAACTATTTAACATAAATATTATACTTCACCTACTGTACTGTACACTGGTCTTAAAATCTTAACAAATCGGCTGAAATAGAGCAGTATAATAATGCCCAAGAAACTTCAAATTATTCCATAGACTATCATAAGTGGTGGACAGTCACAGTAGTATAAGTAGCAGCTTTATCTAACCAATTTAAAGCATTTCGTACATATGGCAACACTTATTATAATTATTAAGGCATTATATAACAGATTTTTTCCAAATTGAGATATGTGGAAATGGGTGAATGGTGAAAACAGGATAAATTAACTATACTCGGCTCACTATAGGTAGGCAAAACATTTAGCTTGCAGTCCTTTGTATATATATATATTTTTTTTTTAACTACTTTACCAAACAAGGGATTAGAATTCTCGCAGAGGCATATTATTGACTTAGTGTGCTGGCTTAATATCCAGGGTTGATAGCCTCTGAAGACCTATTTTAACTACTTTCAATATAGTTTCTTGTAAATTAGTACTTGAAAATCATTAAGTTATAGTCGGTATTCATATTGAAGATGTCAAATTAAGTCGAGGCACTGGATGAAGAGCTTTTGATACAGTAAAACATGCCGTGAATGGATACCAAACTTAGTCTTGAACAAGTACATAACGTGAGGGCTATCGAATCCTCTGGTGTGGAAAACTATCGCTTATGTCTAATGGAAAACCCAGTGTATTATCATTAACAAATACTGTATTCAAAACTTGTGGTTGAAAAAAAAAAATGGGGAAAGTAAATTTGGGATAAATATTTTGTCAATTGTGATTAACAATGTTTAGGGATCTTCAATCCTTCGACGATTTCTTTATCAATGATACAACCAGCTAATTTTACTCAGCTTTGGGAGGACCACTGGGAATGAAAGGGGTAAATAATATGTAAATTAATCCTAAAACTCTGACAGGCCTTTCCTAAGTTGAAGAATATAGTCTCGAGGTAACAAAAAATGTAACTTAATTTGTGTCTATATTGTGAAGAATTAAAAAGCTAAAATATGATAATGTCAACAAATGCCTGTTATTCTGGCTAACCCAAGACGATGTGGATCAGTTAAGTACCACCAGGAATCCATGGGGTAGGCTGCATGTTGTATCTACCCTTAGAATCCAACAAGTCTTTCCTAATCTGAATAAAATTGTCAACTGTTAGCCAGAATTTAATTTGTAATCTTATAGTTTAAAATTAAAATGTAAAACTTGCAAACTAAACAAACCAAAACTGGGACAAAGACAATATAAAGTCAAAATAACTAATCAAAATTATTAGAATGCTTCACTACAACATTGATACTGCCGGATCTAACTGAACTGGCAATCCTAGTTAAAAGATTATCTCCACAAACCCTCTAACTCGACGGTCCTTCCTAAGTTGAATAAATTCGTCTGAAAGTAGCTATGGCGAGTCAGAAATTTGTAATTTGAATAAAAGGGTTAAGGGATAGTGTTGACACAAAATAAAGATCACGAAATAGAGTAAAGCAATAATAATAATAATAACTACAATAATACCTAATAATAATACAAATATGAAAAATAATAACAATACTCAAAATACTAAACATAATAATGAAATACCACACATAATTCACTAGCACTCGCATTACGTAACTGTTCAAATATTTGCCTTGGCCATCCCTTAGTGAGTTTCCCAGGAGAAGTGTTCGGTACTTCAAAATAAGTTAGGGTTGATTGCACTTTAAAATCAATGGAATAAAATAGGTAAATGTCATTCACTATATTTAGGTCAGAAATCTTTACCTTAACTTCTGTAACTCAAAAATTGTTAGAGCAAATGGGTTGTAAAGTGCCACTACCATTTCCTGGCTGACTCTTCCCAATTAGTAAACATCGTAGCTTGTTTACTCTAGTAATTTTAGATATAATTAATAGACTATTGTATATGGTTCTATCTTACCTTGGTTATTAATAGACTATTGTATATGGATCTATCTTACCTTGGTTATTAATAGACTATTGTATATGGTTCTATCTTACCTTGGTTATTAATAGACTATTGTATATGGTTCTATCTTACCTTGGTTATTAATAGACTATGTATATGGATCTATCTTAGGTTATTAATAGACTATTGTATTATGTTCTATCTTACCTTGGTATTAATAGACTATGTATATGGTTCTATCCTTGGAATAGACTATTGTATATGGTTCTATCTTACCTTGGTTATTAATAGACTATTGTATATGGTTCTATCTTACCTTGGTTATTAATAGACTATTGTATATGGTTCTATCTTACCTTGGTTATATAGACTATTGTATATGGATCTATCTTACCTTGGTTATTAATAGACTATTGTTATGGTTCTATCTTACCTTGGTTATTAATAGACTATTGTATATGGTTCTATTGTACCTTGGTTATTAATAGACTATTGTATAGGTTCTATCTTACCTTGGTTATAGACTATTGTATATGGTTTATCTTACCTTGGTTATTAATAGACTATTGTATATGGTTCTATCTTACCTTGGTATTAATAGACTATTGTATATGGTTCTATCTTACCTTGGTTATTAATAGACTATTGTATGGTTCTATCTTACCTTGGTTAATAGACTATTGTATATGGTTATCTTACTTGGTTATTAATACTATTGTATATGGTTCTATCTTACCTTGGTTATATAGACTATTGTATATGGTTCTATCTTACCTTGGTTATTAATAGACTATTGTATATGTTCTATCTTACCTTGGTTATTAATAGACTATTGTATATGGTTCTATCTTACCTTGGTTATTAATAGACTATTGTATATGGATCTATCTTACCTTGGTTATTAATAGACTATTGTATATGGTTCTATCTTACCTTGGTTATTAATAGATTGTATATGGTTCTATCTTACTTGGTTATAATAGACTATTGTATATGGTTCTATCTTACCTGGTTATTAATAGACTATTGTATATGGTTCTATTACTTGGTTATATAATAGACTATTGTATATGGTTATCTTACCTTGGTTATTATATATTGTATATGGTTCTATCTTACCTTGGTTATTAATAGACTATTGTATATGGTTCTATCTTGGTTATTAATAGACTATTGGTTCTATCTTACCTTGGTTATTAATAGACTATTGTATATGGTTTCTATCTTACCTTGGTTATAGACTATAGTATATGGTTCTATCTTACCTTGGTTATTAGATATACCATTCTATCCTTCTATGGGTTTGCCATTACCAACATGCCTCTAAAGGGTACATATTACTTTAATTGCCTTTTCATACATTCTTTAAATGTTATTGTAATATCAGTGTTGCCAAATGTAGGAATTTCCCCTTCTAAGTTGGATATACAGTATATTATATACTAATGAATAATTCTAGCTATCTATTGCCGGACGCCTTACTCACCTTAATGAGGGTGGCCATACACAGAATGCCCCCAAGCGGACCTATTCCCTGTAATAATTTAAAGTAAATTCAACAAGTTTATATTAGATGTGCAAAACACTGGAGACTTAAAAAATGTATAGTATTACTTGATTTTGATGTAATATTTAACTGCATTGCTTTGCTTGAAAAACATTAATATAAATAAATATATCTAAGTTAACTCTACCGAGACAAATTATCAATGCCACTGTAGCAAAAAAGACTTATACCTATATTTATCCAATTGAAAGATTTACTATAACTTTATACAAAACAAAATCAATGTAACTCCAGATAACAAACTTTAACTTTGAAATAATGGAAAATAATTTTAAACCTGATCTTCAACTGGAAAACAAAATAACTTGCTGTAATAGGTAAAATGGAATGCTAATGTCAGTTGTTTTTCCGACTAATAAACGGGGCATTATGATCCTACAAAATACTCACCAAGGGACATCCGATTCCCTGTTAAGGGGAGCTTAAAAAATAACGCAAAGATCCTCTTTAGAGGTAAATTTGTGCATTTCTTGGTAGAAAAAAGAAACCGGCCTTCGGCCGTGAGTTTTTCTGCTAAAAATGTAGCCTACAAATTGATCATGAAAGGGAGTTTTGTGGGTATTAAGCTTGATGGAGGTCTAGGGACCAAAAAAAAAAAAAAAAAAATATTATAATGACACAAATAAGAATAAATAAAACAAAATAAACAACAAAAATATATAACTAATAACCACGAAGACTTTAAAGTCTGATAATTGAATTCTACAGCTGGCATAGTTTTGTTTGTAGTCTGATAAAATAACCAAATTCAGTAATCATTTCATGCTACGAGAAAGTATTGCGCAATCCTGTTAAAAGCATATTTAAAACCAAACTTTATTCTCCAGTGTTTGCCCAACTCCGGAATAATCATATTAATAAGTTTTATAATTGATTAGCAGTTTACAGTTCTTTGGTATAATATATAATTTTACTACCTAATTTAATTGATATAATCTCATTAGTTATCGAGTATAATTTGCTGCTACTAATAATTTTTTGTCTTGGCCATTTTAATTCTAATAATTCATATTTAATGGCAAGTTAATTTTTTACGTAAGGTGATGCAGGTAATTTGGAGTAGACTAATGAGTGAATGAAGGGTGGCCTACTTTGATGGGCACACTATTTTCGATCTCAATCTAACATTTTCCTTTTCTCTGGGGCATCTTATTCCCCTTAACTTATTAATGAAGTTAAGTACTGACTGACTGACCTGTTTTTCCCATACAACAATATTTAGTTTTGCTCACCGAATCTTCGCTGTTGTCTGCTGCAATGGTGCCGTCTCTCCCTCTGCTGTTGATGTCGTTGCTGCTGTTATTGATGTCGTTGCTGTTCTTGCTGTTATTGATATCGTTGCTGTTATTGATTTCGTTTTCCCGTAACCATGCTGTCTCCGTTGTTGTCCCTATCATTCAGTCAAACCATCACCAATGTTCTTTTAGTTTGCCCCCTAGACCTCCATCAATTGTTTTTAATCCTCACTGCTACCTTCTTGTCTGCTGTTTGATGTATCCAGTTGGTTGTCAATATTCGCTCGTCTCTGCCATATCTGCGGGGTCTGCTTTATATGCCATCTCTGCCGTTTTGCCATATCTGCTTTCGATACCAAGGCTGGACACCAATGACTTCTTGACGGACTGCTTCCTGACAATACAAATAAATATATAAATACAAAATAATCTGGACTTTTCTTGTATGTGTGTGAGGGGGGGGGGGGGGGGGTACAGGGAGGGCGTTGATGTACCAGGGGTGGGTGGAGGGGGGGGGGGGGGGGGGAATACAATACACTACAATACAGTATAGAACACCAGACACACTAGAACAGATTATAATCAATAGACTACACACAAATCCAGAATAGGACCGAAACCAAATTATCTGGGATGGGGTTAGGATGAACTACCAGGGAAGGGAAGGGAATATTCGTAGCGGGTGGTGGAATGGTTTTATGAGGAAAGTGAAAAAAAATATTGAAATTTAAATATTGATCTAGAACCCCTGGCCCCCCCCCCCCCTACATGATCCCCCTCTCTAGCCTCCCCCCCCACCCCCACCGTCTGGGTCCCCCTCAGGACCCCCCCTTACCCCTCAGGATCCTCCCCCCTACCCCCCTCAGGACCCCCCCTTACCCCCATCAGGACCCCCCTAACCCCCATCAGGACCCCCCTTACCCCCATCAGGACCCCCCTTACGCTCTACCCCCCTCAAGACTTCCCTACCCCCATCAAGACCCCCCCTACCCTCCCTCTGGACCCCCCTACTCCCTACCCCCTTCCTTGAAAACCTTTTTATTTCTGGTGCCTCAATATATTCTTTTTATAGATGTGCTGCCCTGCTGTGACCAGACTAAGGACCCTGGACTAATGGAGGATACGCTATTTAACAAAAAAATAAAATAAAATGTCCAATTAAAGTCTTGACTATTGATTCCAACCTGTTGA
>CM064514.1:42543717-42563717 GCA_032716605.1 Paralithodes platypus
GTCCTCCCCCACACCCCCTCCCGTCCATCAGCCTCCCCTGTCATACCATTAACCATTATTATATTCCAGTATGTTTCTACCACCACCCCAGGCAGAGTCCTCCCCCACACCCTCCCCTCCATCACCCTCCCCTGACATACTATTACCCATTATAAAATTCCAGTATGTTTTCTACCACCACCCCAGGCAGAGTCCTCCCCCACACCCTCCCATCCATCGGCCTCCCCTGACATACTATTAACCATTATTAGTTCCAGTATGTTTCTACCACCACGCCAGGCAGAGTCCTCCCCCACACCCTCCCGTCCATCAGCCTCCCCTGACATACTATTAACCATTATTATATTCCAGTATGTTTCTACCACCACCCCAGGCAGAGTCCTCCCCCACACCCTCCCGTCCATCAGCCTCCCCTGACATACTATTAACCATTATTATATTCCAGTATGTTTCTACCCCCCCCCCCCCACACCCTCCTGTCCATCAGCCTCCCCTGACATACTATTAACCATTATTATATTCCAGCATGTTTCTACCACCTCCCCTGGCAGAGTCCTCCCCCACACCCTCCCGTCCATCAGCCTCCCCTGACATACTATTAACCATTATTATATTCCAGTATGTTTCTACCACCACCCCAGGCTTTGTCCTCCCCCACACCCTCCCGTCCATCAGCCTCCCCTGACATACTATTAACTATTATTATATTCCAGTATGTTTCTACCACCACCCCAGGCAGAGTCCTCCCCCACACCCTCCCCTCCCTCAGCCTCCCCTGACATACTATTAACCATTATTATATTCCAGTATGTTTCTACCACCACCCCAGGCAGAGTCCTCCCCCACACCCTCCCGTCCATCAGCCTCCCCTGACATACTATTAACCATTATTATATTCCAGTATGTTTCTACCACCACCCCAGGCAGAGCCCTCCCCCACACCCCCCCCTCCATCAGCCTCCCCTGACATACTATTAACCATTATTATATTCCAGTATGTTTCTACCACCACCCCAGGCAGAGTCCTCCCCCACAACCTCCCGTCCATCAGCCTCCCCTGACATACTATTAACCATTATTATATTCCAGTATGTTTCTACCACCACCCCAGGGAGAGTCGTCCCCCACACCCTCCCGTCCATCAGCCTCCCCTGACATACTATTAACCATTATTATATTCCAGTATGTTTCTACCACCACCCCAGGCAGAGTCCTCTCCCATACCCTCCCGTCCATCAACCTCCCCTGACATACTATTAACCATTATTATATTCCAGTATGTTTCTACCACCACCCCAGGCAGAGTCCTCCCCCACACCCTCCCGTCCATCAGCCTCCCCTGACATACTATTAACTATTATTATATTCCAGTATGTTTCTACCACCACCCCCGGCAGAGTCCTCCCCCACACCCTCCCGTCCATCAGCCTCTCCTGACATACTATTAACCATTATTATATTCCAGTATGTTTCTACCACCACCCCAGGCAGAGTCCTCCCCCACACCCTCCCGTCCATCAGCCTCCCCTGACATACTATTAACCATTATTATATTCCAGTATGTTTCTACCACCACCCCAGGCAGAGTCCTCCCCACACCCTCCCGTCCATCAGCCTCCCCTGACGTACTATTAACCATATTATATTCCAGTATGTTTCTACCACCACCCCAGGCAGAGTCCGTCCCCCACACCCTCCCGTCCATCCGCCTCCCCTGAACATACTATTAATCATTTATATTCCAGTATGTTTCTAACCACCACCCCCGGCCAGAGTCCTCTCCCACACCCTCCCGTCCATCAGCCTCCCCTGACATACTATTAACCATTATTATATTCCAGTATTTTCTACCACCACCCTAGGCAGAGTCCTCCCCACACCCTCCCGTCCATCAGCCTCCCTGACATACTATTAACCATTATTATATTCCAGTATGTTTCTACCACAACCCCCCCCCCAGAGTCCTCCCCCACACGGTCCCGTCCATGCCCGTCCGCTGACATACTATTGACCATTATAATATTCCAAGTATGTTTCTACCACCACCCCAGGCAGAGTCCTCCCCCACACCCTCCCGTCCATCAACCTCCCCTGACATACTATTAACCATTATTATATTCCAGTATGTTTCTACCACCACCCCAGGCAGAGTCCTCCCCCACACCCTCCCGTCCATCAGCCTCCCTGACATACCATTAACCATTATTATATCTCCAGTATGTTTCTACCACCCACCCCAGGCAGAGTCCTCCCCCACACCCTCCCGTTCATTCAGCCTCCCCTGCCATACTATTAATCATCATTATATTCCAGCATGTTTCTACCACCACCCCAGGCAGAGTCCTCCCCCACACCCTCCCGTCCATCAGCCTCCCCTGACATACTATTAACCATTATTATATTCCAGTATGTTTCTACCACCACCCCAGGCAGAGTCCTCTCCCACACCCTCCTGTCCATCAGCCTCCCGTGACATACTATTAACCATTATTATATTCCAGCATGTTTCTACCACCTCCCCTGGCAGAGTCCTCCCCCACACCCTCCCGTCCATCAGCCTCCCCTGACATACTATTAACCATTATTAATAATTCCAGTGTGTTTCTACCACCACCCCGGGCAGAGTCCTCCCCCACACCCTCCCGTCCATCAGCCTCCCCTGACATACTATTAACCATTATTATATTCCAGTATGTTTCTACCACCCCCCCCAGAGTCCTCCCCATCACCCTCCCATCCACCAGCCTCCCCTGACATACTATTAACCATTATTATATTCCAGTATGTTTCTACCACCACCCCAGGCAGAGTCCTCCCCCACACCCTCCCGTCCATCAGCCTCCCCTGACATACTATTTAACAATTATTATATTCCAGTATGTTTCTACCACCCACCCAGCCAGAGTCCTCCCCCCAACCCTCCCGTCCATCAGCCTCCCCTGACATACTATTAACCATTATTATATTCCAGTATGTTTCTACCACCACCCCAGGCAGAGTCCTCCCCCACACCCTCCCGTCCATCAGCCTCCCCTGACATACTATTAACCATTATTATATTCCAGTATGTTTCTACCACCACCCCAGGCAGAGTCCTCCCCCACACCCTCCCGTCCATCAGCCTCCCCTGACCTACTATTAACCATTATTTTATTCCAGTATGGTTCTACCACCACCCCAGGCAGAGTCCTCCCCCACACCCTCCCGTCCATCAGCCTCCCCTGACCTACTATTAACCATTATTATATTCCAGTATGTTTCTACCACCACCCCTGGCAGAGTCCTCCGCCACACCATCCCGTCCATCAGCCTCCCCTGACATACTATTAACCATTATTATATTCCAGTATGTTTCTACCACCACCCCAGGCAGAGTCCTCCCCCACACCCTCCCGTCCATCAGCCTCTCCTGACATACTATTACCATTATGATATTCCCGTATGTTTCTAGCCCCACCACAGGCAGAGTCCTCCCCCACACCCTCCCGTCCACAAGCCTCCCCTGACATACTATTAACCATTATTATATTCCAGTATGTTTCTACCACCACCCTAGGCAGAGTCCTTCCCCACACCCTCCCGTCCATCAGCCTCCCCCTGACATACTATTAACCATTATTATAGTTCCAGTATGTTTCTACCACCACCCCCGGCAGAGTTCTCCCCCACACCCTCCCGTCCATCAGCCTCCCCTGACATACTATTAACCATTATTTTATTCCAGTATGTTTCTACCACCACCCCAGGCAGAGTCCTCCCCCACACCCTCCCATCCATCAGCCTCCCCTGACATACTATTAACCATTATTATATTCCAGTATGTTTCTACCAACCACCCCAGGCAGAGTCCCCCCCCATACCCTCCCATCCATCTGCCTCCCCTGACATACTATTAACCATTATTATATTCCAGTATGTTTCTACCACCACCCCAGGCAGAGTCCTCCCCCACACCCTCCCGTCCATCAGCCTTCCTTGACATACTATTAACCATTATTATATTCCAGTATGTTTCTACCCCTCCCCCCAGAGTCCTCCACCACAACCTCCCGTCCATCAGCCTCCCCTGACATACTATTAACCATTATTATATTCCAGTATGTTTCTACCACCACCCCAGACAGAGTCCTCCCCCCACCCCTCCCGTCCATCAGCCTCCCCTGACATACTATTAACCATTATTATATTCCAGTATGTTTCTACCACCACCCCAGGCAGAGTCCTCCCCCACACCCTCCCGTCCATCAGCCTCCCATGACATACTATTAACCATTATTATATTCCAGTATGTTTCTACCACCACCCCAGGCAGAGTCCTCCCCCACACCCTCCCGTCCATCAGCCTCCCCTGACATACTATTAACCATTATTATATTCCAGTATGTTTCTACCACCACCCCAGGCAGAGTCCTCCCCCACACCCTCCCGTCCATCAGCCTCCCCTGACGTACTATTAACCATTATTATATTCCAGTATGTTTCTACCACCACCCCAGGCAGAGTCCTCCCCGACACCCTCCGCCTCCCCTGACATACTATTAATCATTATTAAATTCCAGTATGTTTCTACCACCACCCCAGGCAGAGTCCTCTCCCACACCCTCCCGTCCATCAGCCTCCCCTGACATACTATTAACCATTATTATATTCCAGTATGTTTCTACCATCACCCTAGGCAGAGTCCACCCCCACACCCTCCCGTCCATCAGCCTCCCCTGACCTACTATTAACCATTATTATATTCCAGTATGTTTTTACCCCCCCCCCAGAGTCCTCCCCCACAGCCTCTCATCCATCGGCCTCCCCTGACATACTATTAACCATTATTATATTCAAGTATGTTTCTACCACCACCCCAGGCAGATTCCTCCCCCACACCCTCCCGTCCATCAGCCTCCCTGACATACTATTAACCATTATTATATTCCAGTATGTTTCTACCACCACCCCAGGCAGAGTCCTCCCCCACACCCTCCCGTTCATCAGCCTCCCCTGACATACTATTAACCATTATTATATTCCAGTATGTTTCTACCACCACCCCAGGCAGAGTCCTCCCCCACACCCTCCCGTCCATCAGCCTCCCCTGACATACTATTAACCATTATTATATTCCAGTATGTTTCTACCACCCCCCCCAGAGTCCTCTCCCACACCCTCCTGTCCATCAGCCTCCCGTGACATACTATTAACCATTATTATATTCCAGCATGTTTCTACCACCTCCCCTGGCAGAGTCCTCCCCCACACCCTCCCGTCCATCAGCCTCCCCTGACATACTATTAACCATTATTATATTCCAGTGTGTTTCTACCACCACCCCAGGCAGAGTCCTCCCCCACACCCTCCAGTCCATCAGCCTCCCCTGACATACTATTAACCATTATTATATTCCAGTATGTTTCTACCACCACCCCCAGAGTCCTCCCCCACACCCTCCCATCCACCAGCCTCCCCTGACATACTATTAACCATTATTATATTCCTGTATGTTTCTACCACCACCCCAGGCAGAGTCTTCCCCTACACCCTCCCGTCCATCAGCCTCCCCTGACATACTATTAACAATTATTATATTCCAGTATGTTTCTACCACCTCCCCAGGCAGAGTCCTCCCCCACATCCTCCCGTCCATCAGCCTCCCCTGACATATTATTAACCATTATTATATTCCAGTATGTTTCTACCACCACCCCAGGCAGAGTCCTCCCCCACACCCTCCCGTCCATCAGCCTCCCCTGACATACTATTAACCATTATTATATTCCAGTATGTTTCTACCACCACCCTAGGCAGAGTCCATCCCCACACCCTCCCGTCCATCAGCCTCCCCTGACCTACTATTAACCATTATTATATTCCAGTATGTTTCTACCACCACCCCAGGCAGAGTCCTCCCCCACACCCTCCCGTCCATCAGCCTGCCCTGACCTACTATTAACCATTATTATATTCCAGTATGTTTCTACCACCACCCCAGGCAGAGTCCTCTCCCACACCCTCCCATCCATCAGCCTCCCATGACATACTATTAACCATTATTATATTCCAGTATGTTTCTACCACCACCCCTGGCAGAGTCCTCCCCCACACCCTCCCGTCCATCAGCCTCCCCTGACATACTATTAACCATTATTATATTCCAGTAGGTTTCTACCCCTCCCCCCAGAGTCCTCCCCCACACCCTCCCGTCCACAAGCCTCCCCTGACATACTATTAACCATTATTATATTCCAGTATGTTTCTACCACCACCCTAGGCAGAGTCCACGCCCACACCCTCCCGTCCATCAGCCTCCCCTGACATACTATTAACCATTATTATATTCCAGTATGTTTCTACCACCACCCCCGGCAGAGTTCTCCCCCACACCCTCCCGTCCATCAGCCTCCCCTGACATACTATTAACCATTATTTTATTCCAGTATGTTTCTACCACCACCCCAGGCAGAGTCCTCCCCCACACCCTCCCATCCATCAGCCTCCCCTGACATACTATTAACCATTATTATATTCCAGTATGTTTCTACCACCACCCCAGGCAGAGTCCTCCCCCACACCCTCCCATCCATCAGCCTCCCCTGACATACTATTAACCATTATTATATTCCAGTATGTTTCTACCACCACCCCTGGCAGAGTCCTCCCCCACACCCTCCCGTCCATCAGCCTCCCTTGACATACTATTAACCATTATTATATTCCAGTATGTTTCTACCCCTCCCCACAGAGTCCTCCCCCACAACCTCCCGTCCATCAGCCTCCCCTGACATACTATTAACCATTATTATATTCCAGTATGTTTCTACCACCACCCCAGACAGAGTCCTCCCCCACACCCTCCCGTCCATCAGCCTCCCCTGACATACTATTAACCATTATTATATTCCAGTATGTTTCTACCACCACCCCAGGCAGAGTCCTCCCCCACACCCTCCCGTCCATCAGCCTCCCCTGACATACTATTAACCATTATTATATTCCCGTATGTTTCTACCACCACCCCAGGCAGACTCCTCCCCCACACCCTCCCGTCCATCAGCCTACCCTACCATGCTATTAACCATTATGATATTCCTGTATGTTCCTACCACCACCCCAGGCAGAGTCCTCCCCCACACCCTCCCCTGACATACTATTAACCATCATTATATTCCAATATGTTTCTACCACCACCCCAGGCAGAGTCCTCCCCCACACCCTCCCGTCCATCAGCCTCCCCTGACATACTATTAACCATTATTATATTCCAGTATGTTTCTACCACCACCCCAGGCAGAGTCCTCCCCCACACCCTCCCGTCCATCAGCCTCCCCTGACATACTATTAACCATTATTATATTCCAGTATGTTTCTATCCCCCCCCCAGAGTCCTCCCCCACAACCTCCCGTCCATCAGCCTCCCCTGACATACTATTAACCATTATTATATTCCAGAATGTTTCTACCACCACCCCAGACAGAGTCCTCCCCCACACCCTCCCGTCCATCAGCCTCCCCTGACATACTATTAACCATTATTATATTCCAGTATGTTTCTACCACCACCCCAGGCAGAGTCCTCCCCCACACCCTCCCGTCCAACAGCTTCCCATGACATACTATTAACCATTATTTTATTCCAGTATGTTTCAACCACCACCCCAGGCAGAGTCCTCCCTCACATCCTCCCATCCATCCGCCTCCCCTGACATACTATTAACCATTATTATATTCCAGTATGTTTCTACCACCACCCCAGGCAGAGTCCACCCCCACACCCTCCCGTCCATCAGCCTCCCCTGACATACTATTAACCATTATTATATTCCAGTATGTTTCTACCACCACCCCAGGCAGAGTCCTCCTCCACACCCTCCCATCCATCAGCCTCCCCTGACATACTATTAACCATTATTATATTCCAGTATGTTTCTACCACCACCCCTAGCAGAGTCCTCCCCCACACCCTCCCGTCCATCAGCCTCCCCTGATATTTTTTTTCTTCTTTTTTCTATGTGATTGAGGGAGGCAAAAGGGATTACTGCTTATAGCGAGTGCCTCCCCCATAGTTGAAAGAGTGACAGGGCCAAAATCAAGGGACGTTCGAGCCAAAATGCCTGGACACACAGAGTTTGAAGCAATTTAAGTCATAGGAGGAGGGAAAGACTGATTCTGGGAGAGAGTTCCAGAGCTCAGCTGTTGAGTAGAAGAAAGTTTGAGAATAACGTTTCACTCTTGGGTTGGAGAGTTGCACAGAGTAGGGGTGGGATTGAGTTGCAAGACGGGTACCACGTGCCCTACGTAAAGGAGGTGGTATGCACTGGGATAGCTCTGAGGAACACTGATTATTATAGTAGCGATAGAATAGCGAGAGAGATGCAACATTGCGGCGGAGAGAGAGACTGCAGAGAGTTGGTGAGTGGACGGGAGTTAATGATACGAAAGGCCTTCCTTTCAACTTTGTCTAGGAGAGCGGTGTGAGAGGAACCTCCCCAGACATGTGAACAATACTCAATACAAGGGCGCACTATGCCCCTGTACAGAGCAAGAAGCTGTGCAGAGGAAAAGAACCCCCTAAGGCGGTTGAGCACACCGAGCTTCTGGGAGGCTGCCTTAGCAAGACTGGTAATATGGTCCTTCCAAATGAGAGCAGAAGAAAAAGAGACACCAAGAATATTGAGAGAAGATGAAGGGTTGATTTTTGTATTGTTGAAGAATAAGGGATAGTCCGCTGGGAGATCCTGACGGGTAGATAGATGGAGAAATTGGGTTTTGGAAGCATTAAAGTTAACAAGGTTTTCTCTGCCCCAATTGGAAATAGTATTTAGATCAGAATTTAAGAGTTCTATGGCTTCATTACGTTTGTCGTTGAGGAATTGCTGGCTGGGGCGTTTTGAAAAACTAATGGAGTAGTGTAAGGTTGAGTCGTCTGGGTATGAATGGATGGGAATTAAGGTACAGTTAAGGAGATCATTTATAAAAATTAGAAAGAGAATAGGAGATAGGACAGAGCCCTGAGGAACACCGGAGTTTATAGGGTGAGGAGGTGAACAATGGCCGTCCACAACCGCGGCTATGGAACGGCCGGAAAGGAAATTAGAGACAAAGGCACAGATGGAGGGATAGAAACCGAAGGAGCGTAGTTTAGAAATTAAAGATTTATGCCAGACTCTATCGAAGGCTTTCGATATGTCTAGTGCAATAGAAAAAGTCTCACCGAAGTCCCGAAAGGAGGATGACCAAGAGTTAGTAAGATATGAAAGAAGATCACCAGTAGAGCGACCCTTAAGGAAGCCATACTGGCGATCTGAGAGCAGATTATGAGAAGAGAAATGCTTAAGAAATTTGGAAGCAAGAATAGTTTCAAAAACGTTAGAAAGACGAGATGAGCAATTGGACGATAGTTGGAGGGTTGAGAGCGGTCACCCTTCTTTGGGACAGGTTGAATGTGAGCAAACTTCCAGCATAAAGGGAAGACGTTAGAGGATAGACAGAGACGAAAGAGTTTGCCTAGGCAGGGAGTCAGCACGGAAGCACAGTTTTTGAGAACAACAGGAGGAACACCGTCCGGACCGTACGCCTTATTAGTGTTAAGCCCAGAGAGGGTAGAAAGTACATCTTTAGAAGAGATTAGGATGTTAGGCATAAGTAAGAGAGAGGAGGGCGGAGAGGGAGGAATAGCACCGGAATCATCCAAGGTGGAGTTTCTAGCAAAAGTTTGAGCGAAGAGTTTAGCTTTGTCAGAGGAAGAAGTGATGGTTGTGCCATCAGAGTGGGAAAGGGGAGGGAAAGACGAGGAAGAGAAATTGTTGGAGAGGTTTTTGGCTAGATGCCAGAAAGCTTGGGAAGAGCTAGAGTTGGATAGTTCAGTGCATTTATTATTGATGAAAGAGTGTTTGGCAAGTCGAAGAACAGATTTGGCTTGATTCCGGGCAGAAACATATGAAGAATGAGAGTCTTGAGTTTTAAGGCGTCGGTACCGTTTGAATGCTTCCTCCTTATTGCGGACAGCAGTAGAACAGGCGTGAGTAAACCAAGATTTTTTAGCATTAGTCTGAGAGAAGGAGAATGGAATGTATGCTTCCATGCCCGATAGGATTACCTCGGTAATGCGTTCAGCACTCTCCGAGGGTCCCCGGCCACGGAAGCAGAAATAATTCCATGGGAAATCAATGGAAAAGACATACTATTAACCATTATTATATTCCAGTATGTTTCTACCACCACCCCAGGCAGAGTCCTCCCCCACACCCTCCCGTCCATCAGCCTCCCCTGACATACTATTAACCATTATTATATTCCAGTATGTTTCTACCACCACCCCAGGCAGAGTCCTCCCCCACAGTTTATCCTCGGGGGTGTAATTTAGTCTGGTGACACTGGTGGTCTGCAGCACGACACCTGACATTGAAGGGGGTATTGCTTGGTTTTTGGTCAATATATATATTTATTTATTTATTTTTGAGTTTCTTCGCTAGACCTCGATCTAGCTTAAAGAACCCCCCCCCCCCAACCTATCGCTAGCGAGGAAAAAATCGACTCCTAAATGGCACGAAGGGTCTTGATATTGAGAACAAAATGAGGCGAAAGTTCTCAAAATCACCACATTAACGGAAAGAACGTCTTAAAATTTGAAGACTAATATGCGAAACATGAGAGAGAAGGGGGTCCATAAAAAGCGAGTACTAACCCCTTCAGGGGAGATATCCACTTGAGGGATTTTTTTCTTTGCCCCTTTCTCCCTCATGTTTAGCCCCATTGCTTTTGAAATTTTAAGATGTTCGCGCCATTAGTTTGGCGATTTTAAGAAGTTTCACCCCATTTATGTCACTTTTAAGACCTTTCGTCCCATTTAGGTGTCGTTTTTTTTCCTGGCGAGCGATAGCGAGCCTGTAATTTAAGAGGAACCGGCTTCGGTCGGGACATTTTTCTACCGAAAAATGTACAAATTTATCTTGAAAGGGGGTCAAGGGGGTGTCATTTCAAGCTTGATGGAAGTCTAGGAACACACTAAAAACCTCCCCTTAACCTTGGTATTGCCAATGCAGTCGACCTAGACAATTTAGTCACAGTTTTCCTATTTTAATATTTGAAATTAGGATGCCTTCGTATTCAAAATATTAAAGCTTAAATTAGGTTCTCATTTATACTGCTAGTCACAGCAAGGGACTGGAGTTTTCGCAGAGAGGCTCCAGGCCTGACGTTATTCTTGACTTACAGTGTACTGGCTTAACCCCTTCTGTACCGGAAGGTACAGTTATCCATTAACATTTCTATTTAAAGTCATTAGAGACAGGAATAGTTCCAGAAGCTTGGAAGCTTGCAAACGTAGTTCAGATCTTCAAAAAAGGTGATAAATCAATAGCATCCAATTACCGTCCCATGAGTCTTACATCAATCGTAGGAAAGCTACTAGAGTCAATTATTGATAGTAAAATTAGAAACCACTTTCACATTTAATTTAAAATCTTCTCAGCATGGATTCATTTAGGAACGTTCTTGCCTTACAAATTTGCGTAGTCTTTTCTCAGAGGTGATTTTTATGAAGCAGTAGATAATGACAAGTCATATGATATAATCTATTTATATTTCAGTAAAGCTTTCGACAGAGTCTCCCATGAGAGATTGATGAGAAAGGTTGAGGCGCATGGAATAAGTGGGGCGTTGTTGGGATGGAATTGGTCATGGCTAATTGGTAGGAAGCAGAGAGTCTAGCATAAATGGTACCAAGTCAGAATGGGGAGCAGTCAAAAGTGGTGTCTCCCAGGGATCTGCATTAGGTCCTCTGTTTGTTATATACATAAATGACTTTGATTTAGGTATAACTAGTAGGATAAGTAAATTTACAGAAGATACCAAAATGGGGAGAAAAATTGATTCAAATAGTGATATAGTGCCTCCAAAGGGATCTAGATACCTTACACGAATGGTCAGTAAATTGGCAGATGAAGTTTAACATTGACAAATGCAAGGTATTAAAAATAGGGAAGATGCATACACATTTTAAATATAATTTATTCATGCAGAATTTAGTAATATTTGCCAGAGCGTCCCGGACTTCCCAAATTGACTAATTCCCTGAACTTGACGATAGTGCGTTGTTATGTGTGCAATTTGTTTGCTTGGGAAACAGATTAACTTGCTCATGTAGTAATGTACACCCTATGTGGTGGATTGTGTTCTTTCATTTCATAAATTTTATTTTAGTAAGCGTTGTTTCCACATAGCGATTTTGATATGTTGTTTTGACTTTATATTGTCTTTGTCCCAGTTTTGGTTTGACTTTGTTTGCAAGTTTTACATTTTAATTAATATAAACTAGCTAACATGAAATTAGAAAACTCCGATTGTGAGAAAGATCTGGGTGTGTTTGTTAGGAATGATTTGAAGCCTAGAAAACGGTGTATAAGCGTTCGTAACAAGGCAAACAGGATTCTCGGGTTCATCTCTAGGAGTGAGTAACAGAACTGCTGATGTTATCTTAAAACTTGACTTGTCATTAGTGAGACCCCATATGGATTATGCTGTTCAATGTTGGTGTCCTTATTACAGAATGGACATAAATTCATTGGAGAGAGTACAACGTAGAATGACAAAAGATCCATAATATTAGAAATCTTCCGTATGAAGAAAGGTTTAAGAAATTAGGCTTACATTCGTTAGAGAGACACAGAGTTAGAGGGGACATAATAGAGGTATTCAAGTGGGTTAGTGGGATTAATAAAGGGGACATGAAAAATTTACTAAAGCTCAGTGATAGCGAAAGAACTCTTACAAATGGTTTCAAATTAGATAAATTTAGTTTCAAGAAAGATATAGGCAAATATTGGTTTGGTAACGGTAGTGGATAGGGGGAATAGGCTGCCAAGTGCTATCGTGGGATAAAGAACCAAAGGGGGCTTTAAGATAAAATTAGATAGGCACATGGACGTGGTGGGTTGGGTGTGAGGGGGATCTGTCGGGTGTGGGCCAGGTGTGGGGCTCTGCAGACTCCCGTTTTTCTGACCTCTGACCGTTTCGGTGAGGTTAGTTCAAATTGTGTTTTTAAGCTGGGCTTATAATTGTGGGCGCCACAATTATAAGCCCAGCTGAAGTGAGGCAAACGACGAACATAAAGAAATGAGAAAACAGCGTTTGAAAGTTCCCGCTTTCCCTCTCAACCCAAGTGACTTGCCTCCCTCCCACCACCAGGGAGGGAGGGAGGCAGGCGCCGGTAAGGGGTCGGTTGCCTCGCTACGAACTGTCAAACGCTGTTTTCTCATAATACATAATAGGAATAATGTAAATAATGATATTAATAGTAATATTAACATTTTGTGGTACAAATATTTATATAATTTATTATATTTTAATTTATTGTACCACAATGAAAATTTATTCACTTACTGTTGTTGGTTAGGAAGTCTGGGCGATGATTGCAGTACAGAGATACTGGGAGATGAGTGCGGAGATACTGGGAGATGAGTGCGGAGATACTGGGAGATGCGTGCTGAGAGGCTGAGTGACGAGACTGATGTGACCCTGACCCTTCACTTAAACACATTATGAATAATAGGCACTTGAACTTATCGATAAACACTTTACCACATTATATGTAAAAATAATATGAATATACACTTGTGTTGGCTTCACACACTTATTTATATCGCACAAGGCACTTTCAATATTGATTATTCTTTGCTTATTATTATATTACCTTAAAACTAAATCAGTTTCTGTGTTCTTGTATATTTATTGATAATCAAAGAAGCCTCTCTCACCCTCGGCTTCCTCGCTCCTCGTCATTATCTACATCACCCATCGGGTTAGGGTCATCAGCTACAGCCTCATCATCCAAATCTGGGTCATCACCATCAGACTCTGCCTCAGCCTCATGAGTAACACCCAGTATACTGTCCCAGTACCTACGCCGGATGTAGGGTGGCACCAGGTCTCCCACAAGTACTTTTAGGTCCACCAACTTGGGTTTCGCCAGAGGGATGGGTTTGGTGTATTTCTGGGGAACATCATCGAGTGAGAGGTTGAAGGCTTTGTCTGCCCTTGGACCAGAACCCTTCACAATCCTCACAGATTCCCCCAAACCGTCTTCAATGGTGGCATAACTCGAGTCACAAGCGAAGCCAGTCGGGATGGTGTGGGACAGACGGAAGTAGGTTGCATCTATGACCCTAATAGTGGTGGGGTTGCGTCGAGTACATAACTTCTTAAGGCAGTCATAATCTTTGAAGTCTGTTTGTTGCATTTTCACAACCTCAAAGGGGTTAGACCTCTCACCTCCAGTCTTCCGGGTGGCCTTTATGATTTCGATGTGTTCATCAGGCGTGAAAATGTAATTCAACTTCCTCATGTTCTTTTCAATAAGGGCAAAATCTCTATCTGCAGCCATGTAAGTATGACCAGACCTGAAATAGACTTGATGAATTTCCTTGAATCTACCAGAATGAATGAAGGAGAGGTAGAAGAGCAGCAGTGTAATGTTTTTGTTCTGCCCTGAACAGTTATCAGAGAACATGTATATCTCGTTGACTTCAGGAGGGACAAATATATCAATGAACTTCTTGATGCAACTGCAAATTTCGAGTGCCCCCCTCTTAGCTGTCACTTCATCCCAAATAAACATATGCCCCTTTCCAGTCTTATAGTTGTGAATGTTAAAATTATATGTCCAAATTTTTCTTCTATAAAAGGCGATTCCTGTCGATATCTTGGGGGTTGGAAGTGCTTGCTGAAGGTCCATGCAGAGGACCATGGTAGTGTCGGGAGTGTCAGTGACAAGTTTCTTGGGGAGCTTGTATCCAACTTCAGCCTTGGCCAGGTGGAGAGATTGCCTCACCTCGATTGCCCTCTGCTCGGCCTCTGTCAGCAAAAAATCCTTACACTTATTGGCATACACGTCACAAGTTTTGCACGTATCTTGGCGTGGTTTGTACAGCTTAAGATTGGAAAAGTTGGCCTTCAGCACATCGTCATAATAGTGCCAAGTACAGGGCACCTCACTTGGGTACTTTTCTTCCAGCCACTCTTTATATAACTCATACATTTGGCGCTTGCTTAGCATATCAGTGTCTAAATAACGCACTTCTGGGGAGTTTTTGCGAGAATAATGGCTGGTAATAGTAGGGAAACTTTTCACATGCTCTACTACTTTACGGTTACGTTCGTCCGCGACTTTACCGTGACTGCCAGGCTTGCCTCTACGATCAGATATGGGGGCACTTGTGGAGGTCATGTTGTTCAAGGCACGATCCAACCGGGCTCTAGGGATACCATGAATGTTTGCAAATGCCTGCTTACATACAGTGATAGGGATGTCATTGACGGTGACGTGATAATGCCGAGTGCAGCTTTTTTGTTTCTCCACATTCTCAGTTCGCCTCCGTTTCACAGCCTGGGATGTAGCCTGTTTTTGGATATAAACTGTCTGTGCATCCCAGCTGCCAGTCTTCCAAAAGTCTGTGAAAATGGACTGAATGTTCTGTTCACCCACAAGATCATAACATTTCGCAGCACAGGTACAGGGAGGCCCCACTTTTCGCTGTGGCATTTTCCTCCCTGTATAAGCAGACGTATACTCAAGGCCCAAGTTCCAATTTGATTTTGCTGCATTTTTCTTCCACTTTCGTTTGTTTCTCGGCCTCTTTCGTACTCCAGAGGGTGACTGTATATCTGGTTGGTCACTTGCCTCCCCATCAGCCATGGTGGAGAATAATAGCACAGAAAAAAGCACAAAACAAGAACAAAATGTGGAAGGTATGTGCTTGATACGAGCTGGCGCGAAAACTGAGGAGGGTGGAAGGGGAGTGGTGGACGCTGATTGGCTGGCGAGCGATGACTCATCATCATGGCGCCCGCTGATTGGTGGCGGCTCTTGTCTCGGGGCTTTGACTCAGTTCAGCACGGACTTCTCAGTCGTGCGTTAGCTGGGTAAAATATCCTGCAACAATTCTGGGA
This sequence comes from Paralithodes platypus, assembly GCA_032716605.1. NCBI lineage: Eukaryota > Metazoa > Arthropoda > Malacostraca > Decapoda > Lithodidae > Paralithodes > Paralithodes platypus. The sequence continues at coordinate 42,559,651 of CM064514.1, forward strand.
AAATCATCCTTATAGACACTTCCATGTCGATTTGAGGCAAATACTTCTTCCACAGGCTCAAGCATGCCTTTGCCTATCCGAGGCAAGTGCTAACTCAATTTCATCCGGCCCGTCGTTTGCCTCACTTCAGCAGGGGGCGCCACAATTAGGGTTGGGTGTGACCGGGATCTGCCTTGTGTGGGCCAATCGGCTTTCTGCAGGCTCCCGTTTTCTGTTCTTATGTTCTTATGATAGCCTACTTGGTTATATATACATATCAGGGGTACAGAATGTGTAACATACTTGATAAATGAGTGATTATTTAAACAAAAACGTTCCTACCTGTTTTCCCTTGTGTCATGTAAACAGACCAGGCTGAGGCTAATCTGCATTTGTAATAAGTAATATCAAAACTCTCATAAACATATATAATATATTATTATTATAATATTCCTGAATGATAATTAATAAAACTTGGAGAGAAAATATTTTACCAACAAAATGTGTAGTTACGAAAGAAAACTGATATTTTGCGGCCAATACGTATGATGTATATTATTTTATAAATTGTTTTACAACAGTTGCAATTCTATTTCGTAATTATATTAATTATTAATCGATTATCTTATGAATATACCTTATTTCATCATTCATTATTTTCATCTTACTTTATTTTTACGACCATTATAGTATATAACACAGGCCTACTCACTCAACATTCCATAATTAAAAATATTTAAATTCGGGGTGGCCAGTAGCGACATTGGTAGAGCGCTCAGTGTCTAACCGAGAGGACCGAGTTTGATTCTCGGCTGGTGGAGATGCTTGGGCAATCTCCTCGCACCCCTTGCCTCTGTTCTGATCACCTAACAGTAAAATAAGTCTATGGTAGGGTAAAAAGGTTCCGTTCCTCGTGACCTTATCCATTAACTACAAAAAAAAAAAAAAATCGGACCTAGTTTTGGCGCCCTCCTACATGCTGCGCCCGGGGACAGATGTACCCCCTTCCCCCCCCCCCCCCCTAGCTACGCCACTGGTCGAAAATTAAATCTACGACCATGTATGGAAGCTGTCGGTCGAGAGCAATCGAATGGCACCAGGTAGAATTCCCTAGGACTTATAGTTTGGGCTACAGAGGACTTTTAAAGTCCAAAAACTGGTCATTCTGGCCGCTCTGGGAGGCCACGTCAAATTCGAAATCCTAAACTAATGGTCCGATTTCAATTATCTTTGCGCCATTCGATTCAGCGTGTCAAAGTGTACTTATGGTTAAAATTTGAACAAAATCCATACATAGATAACTCTTCTATGGAGTTTTTAAACTTTAAATTCGGCCTATTGGGCCTAAAAATTGGTCAAAATTAAAATATGTATATACCGTTGGAATCGCAACGACGAGACGATTTCAAATATACCATCAGCAATTGCATTATTTAATTAATTTTATGTAAACTTAGGTTGGATCGTCTCGCTATAAATCTCACCTGCAGGGCACTCTTGATTGAGTACTTTGTATATTGCTCGACAAGTTTCAGGAATAATGCGAGACAAACTATGTTTGGATAATCTTTTAGTATACTGCAAATAAGTGTAGCTGCATCCATTTGAAACAAACATGAAGTGTTGCCTCCAGTCGAGCTTCTGCTGATATACACTCCCTCCTATTGGCATCTGCTTGGATACATAGGTTATATAACTGTCCTGTGATTATTGTTGTTGGGGACCATGGTGATCATACCGGACCCACTGACCCAGCCCTGCCGAGCTCCTACTCTGACCACTGGCAGACTTTGACTGGCCAATCACTGCCCGGCTGCCGTGTGGACAACACCACAAGCGTGTTTAACAGACTTTGCCCGGTGAAGGGGCACAGCCCGCCGGACACTGCTCGATCGTGTAGACGGGGCTTAACAGGCTTCGAACTGTCTCATTCAACTATTTTTACTACCACAGACCCTTCATAGGCTCCTCAAAATCGTCTAAATATAGGTAGAGTAAAATTTGAAATACGTCGTTGGTACAGAAGGGGTTAAAGCCGGTATCACACGAGCACTTTTTCCCTCAACATTGGTCTGGCAGCTTATGAGGTCAACATTTATAATATTTCTGTCACCTAAATTCATCTACCATCAGTCTAGTTAACGACACTAGTGCTAAATAATCCAGATTTTTTTTTATCATCGAATGTTGAGTATAAAAGTTATCGTGTGATACCGGCTCAAGTTGTGTAAATGTATGTGAATGATGTACAGTTCCGCGCTCATGAAACAGATACACTACATCAGCCACAGAGAATCTGCGGTGTATCCTTTCTGGTACTATGGGGCAGAAGGGGAGGAATGGAAGCATTGGTGGGGGGGGGGGGTAATTGTTTGACGGGTGGGGGATAGAAGTGGTAGGAAGGGAGGCAGAGGAGGGTGGCTGGCCTATGGGTGGTAGGGTAGCACCCACAGTGTAAGGTGGAATGAAATATTTGGAAGTTAAACTAAAAGGTTCACTTTTGTATTATCTGATAAGCTAGATCTGTAATGCATTATAATTAAAATAGGAGGAAATTGTTCAAACAATTGTTTCAGGTCTCAATAACAATAAATTTGAAAATTAAAATCTAAGAGTTTGCCTAATTGTCGTGAACAGAGTATAAATAGATTTTTGTTTTTTATGTTTACGATCTCAAATTTATGTTTTTATTTCTTATTTCCAGGATTTGAGTTGCTGTCTGTGGACTCTGCCAACACTACGAGACTGCCCTGTGGACTCTGCCGACGCTACGAGACTGCCCTGTGGACTCTGCCGACGCTACGAGACTGCCCTGTGGACTCTGCCGACGCTACGAGACTGCCCTGTGGACTCTGCCGACACTACGAGCCTGCCCTGTGGACTCTGTCGACGCTACGAGACTGCCCTGTGGACTCTGCCGACGCTACGAGACTGCCCTGTGGACTCTGCCGATGCTACGAGACTGCAACACCATCAGGACACAAGGGGAGTGTTATTCTTGTTTTGTTTGTAGTCGTAGTTTGTTGTCATAGTTGTAGTTGTAGTTTGTAGTAGTAGTTGCATGGTATGAATGTGACATGGTATGAATGATGCGTGTTAGGTTAGGAGTAGTCGTAGTATGTAGTCGTAGTAGTCGTAGTATGTAGTCGTAGTAGGTAGTCGTAGTAGGTAGTCGTAGTAGTAGTCGTAGTATGTAGTCGTAGTTGCATGGTATGAATGGCGTGTGTTAAGTTAGGCTAATCTATTTTTCCCTTTCAGAAGAGATAGGGCTCTATTACTTTTACTAATTTTTGCTATTCTTATTAATTCACAGCTTTGTTGTTTTGATGATGTCCCCCCTGAGTTGGTCGGGGCGACCTTCAGCTTCAATATTTTCCTTTGCTTTAATTTAATGATTGTTTGCCTTTAACGTAGCTTATATATATTCCGCCATTGTACCGGGTCAAATAATATCTTTGCATCACTTGAATTCATTACTCTTGTATTTGCTTTAACGTTAACTTATGATATAGTATACACACCGCTTTTGTACCGCGTATAATATTGTTATATATCGTCTTTGTCACGCAAACTTTACTTAATAAAAAAAAAAATAACATATCTTTTCTTGATCACTTTATTGTAAGCTATGACTTTTATAATTGATGAAAACTTAGAAAAATATTTTTCAATTATAAATAAAGTTCAATATATGGACTTAGAAAAAAAAAAAAAATATGAAACTATCTAAATAAAAGAGAACTCAGAAATAAATAATAAACTGACTTAAAATATAAAGAGAACTTAAATAAAATTTAATTAACTTAGAAAAAACTATACTTGAAAAACTTAGTCCCATGCTAAAAAGCACTTAGAAAAAAATATACTTGAAAAACTTAGCCCCATGCTAAGAAAAAGTACTTATGACTTATAAAAAATAATGAACTTGAAAATTTACGAAATATGAAGAGAACCAAGATCATTATACTTGAGAACTTATCAAATTTGAAACAGAACAAAAATAACATGGATATTAAAAAGAGCATAATATTATATCAACTTAGTTTTTTATTGATCAGACACATAATTTTATATATAATAAAACAAAA
>CM064514.1:42568717-42648095 GCA_032716605.1 Paralithodes platypus
AAAAAAAAAAAGCTACCCCTAATAAAAAAAATATATATAAAAAAATAAAATAAAAAATAAATAATATATATAATATATATTATTATATATATATATATAATATATATATATATATATATATATATTATATATATATATATAGATATATATAATATATATAATATATATAATTTTATATAATAGAGTTTGTGGTGGGGGACATTTATGTTGGGTATAATAATAAATAATAATAAATAATAATAATAATAATAATAAATAAATTATAATATAATAAAGCAAAAATATAAATGAAATACAAATATAAATACTTTTTTATGGGTGATCCCATACACAGGAATAACAGGTATAATAATAAATAATAATAAAATAGGCCTAAACACAAAAATAATAAAAATAATAAAATGGTGGTGGTGGAGATGGTGGTGGTGGTGGTGTTGACACAAATAGGGTTGGGTTCATTTTCTGACCTGACCCACGGTCAGAAAAGGGACCCTACCCTATTGGTGTCAACACCACCACCATCTCCACCACCACCACCACCACCACCACCACCATCACCACCACCACGACCATCACCACCAACACAACCACCACCACCACCCATCACCATCATCACCCACCACCACCACAACCAATCACCACCACCACCACCACCACCACCACCACCACCACCATCACCATCACCACCCATCACCACCACCACCACCACCACCACCACCACCACCACCACCACCACCACTCGTGGCCACCACCACCACCAAAAATGTTGACTGTACTTACTCACACTGCTGAGATTCCCTCGTGGCCACCAAGCCGTATATGTAGAGTGCTTTTGCCAATAAAAAACTTACCTCCCAAGCACTTTCCACCAATAAATTATCGAGCAAAAATGCAAGCACTTTCCACCACTAAATTATCGAGCAAAAATGCACAGGGCTGAGGGAGCATGGCGACATAATTATGCTCGACCAGTAATGAAAGTTTTTTCACTAAGAAACACTAATACAAGGTAAGATACACTACTTGAACGGATAAATAGCAATATAATTGACTGATATTTATATGAAAGTGTTCCACAAACAAGCAAAACGTTTGGCAAAAAGCATGGCCCCTCGTGGGCTCCACCACCTTGGTCACGTAGCCTACACCAGAGAATGCTCGACCAGTAATAAAAGTTTTTCACTAAGAAACACTTATACAAGTAAGATACACTACTTCAAGTGATAAATAGCAATATAATTGACTCGATATGGTATGAAAGTGATCCACAAACAAGCGAAACCATGGCCCCTCGTGGAGCCCACCTTGGTCACGTACACCAGACTAGCAAAACACATCACTAACATGGTTATTATACCCTAAATAAGAATAACACAATAATCCATCGATAACACAACGATATAGCACTTCGTTTGGGTTATATTAGGGCGGTAATACCAGCCAGGCTGGGCAAAATGGAGGCCCCTTGGTTTAAAGGGCCGCACACACCCATCTAGTAGGCTGGCTGCTGGAAAGAAACTGACTCTCTCTACCACCGCGGGGCCCTCACAGGGATGCTAGGAGGTTGCTAGATGTTTCCACATGTACATCTAACTTATCGGACTTACCAGCCAAAAGACCGGCTCAATTGCGTCATAAACTTATTTTCTAGCAATATAATAAGTCCATATGACGCGATCGCGTCATATGTGTTTTTGGTTCACTCTGCCATATGACGCGATCGCGTCATATATGTCTGAGAGAGTTAAGTAGAGTAGGAATGATGTTGGCAAAATGATAAGTCAGTTGGCATTGTGGTCAAGTGTGTATTGAAAGTGTGGCGTGATATGTGGATGTTGGCAGAGTACGTCATCAAAGTAGGGATATATTCAATAAGTGACTAAGGGTGTATGCTTAAGTGTTAATAGTGTATGGGCAAAGTAGGCGAAGGTAGTGCTATGCTGATTAAGTGTGTATGAGGGTTGGCAAAGTGATTAAATGTGTGTACGACTGTTGGCAAAGAAAAGTGTGGATTGTTGGCAGATGTGTTGACAATCATTGAACCTAAATGTTGGCAGTGTGATTTAGTATGTTGTGTGTAAGAATGTTGGCAGTGTGATTTAAGTGTGTAAGACTGTTGGCAAAGTAAAGTGTGGATTGTTGACAATCATTGAACCTAAATGTTGGCAGTGTGATTTAGTGTGTTGTGTGTAAGACTGTTGGCAGTGTGATTTAGTGTGTTGTGTGTAAGACTGTTGGCAAAGTAAAGTGTGGATTGTTGGCAGATGTGTTGACAATCATTGAACCTAAATGTTGGCAGTGTGATTTAGTGTGTTGGCAGTATTCAGTGGTGTTGGTGATTACGTGAGGTGTTGGTCAAGTGGTGTATAGGTTTTGGATAATTTAATCATTGAAGGTATAATGCAACTCTTTCCATATAACTGTTCCTAGGTGTATATCTATCCATGTATCTATCTAGAATTATCTATCCTATGTAACTATTGCTATTTGCCTGCTTCTCCCTAACCCATGTAACTCTTCCTACCTACCTCTCCAAGAATCTAGATAGATTAGGTATTGAAAGTCATCCCTCCTCCCCCAGTCATTTTATTTTGCAGTTCGTTTCGTGAACTTGCCCTTTTCTATTATCTGGCAATGTATTCCAATATTTCAAAATATAAATTTAAATTTTATTTTAATTTTTTAAATAATTGTTCTAAATTTATCGAGGGTAATCATTTATTGAAAAACAAATTCTATGCATTCCAAAATTAAGATTAATTATTGATATGCTGTTCATTATCTAAAAAATATCTATGATATTGGATTACAATAACTTTCATTTGTTTTATTAATTCAAAGTTAAAATGAATAACCATCTTTCAGAAATGTATAAGATTGATCTACAATATTGGATTACATCAACAGGTTGGAATCAATAGTCAAGACTTTAATTGGAACTTTTATTATATATTTTTTTTTAAAATAGCGTATCCTCCATTAGTCCAGGGTCTTTAAGGTGCGGTCACACTATGAAGACTTAAGGTAATTACCGCGGCGACTCAAGGAGTGCCGATTGTCTTTGCCGATCATCCGTAACTTGACCAACAGTAAATGTCTGCCTGAGGCAGGCTGGACGGCATCACGGATCATGTCATCATGGATGGGGCTACACGGAGACCTAGCATAGCAGACCGCCGGCGTCATGCGGTGCAACGAGGCAACAGGACGGCAAAAGGAAGGCAACTTGACGGCCTTCGTGTTACGCAGATCCCCTACTCGCGCTGGCGCGCGAGCCCCGCCACGTGGCGCGTGTCGGGGGCCAACGCTTTGGCGACGCATGGCGCCACACGGCGCTGACCGGTCGGCTACCGGTCCCCCTCACGTGCATACCGGTGGGCGCGTGACGGCGCTTGCCTCACGACCGCGGCTAGCTCGGCGACCAATATTCCATGCCTCTTGCATGTTCAAAGCAAATCGAAACCAGCCACGACCATCCTGGCCACCCATCGTACCGTACTGTACCGTGGGGATGCGCGAGGACCACGCGCGGTGACTTAGATGAAGTCCTCCTTAAGACCTCTAAGTCGCCACGGTAATTCCCTTAAGTCTTCATAGTGTGACTGCCGCTTTAGTCTGGTCACAGCAGAGCAGCACATCTGTAAAAAGAAGACAATATTGAGGCACCAGAAATAAAAGGGTTTCAAGGAAGGGGGTAGGGAGTATGGGGGGTCCTGAGGGAGGGGGGGTCTGGAGGGGGGTGGGGGAGAGTCATGGTGGGGGTAGGGGGAGTCTTGAGGGGGTAGAGCGTAAGGGGGTCCTGATGGGGGTAAAGGGGGGGTCCTGATGGGGGTAAAGGGGGGGGGTCCTGATGGGGGTGAGGGGGGTAAGGGAGGATCCTGAGGGGGGGGGGGGTTCCAGGGGTTCTAGATCAATATTTAAATTTCTATTATTTTCACATTCTTCATAAAAACCATTCCACCACCTGCTACGATTCTTCCCTTTCCCTTCCCTTCCCTGGTAGTTCATCCTATCCCCATACCAGATAATTTGGTTTCGGTCCTATTCTGGATTTGTGTGTAGTCTATTGCTTATAATCTATTCTACCTGTTCTATTGTGTCTGGTGTTCTATTTTGTATTGTATTCCCCCCCCCCCCTGGTATATCAACACCCTCCCTGTACCCCCCCCCCTCACACACACATATACAGTACATACAAGAAAAGTCAAGATTATTTTGTATTTATATATTTATTTGTATCGTCAGGAACCAGTCCGTCAAGAAGTCATTGGTGACCAGCCTTGGTATCGAAAGTCATTGCCTTGGTATCGAAAGCAGATATGGCAAAACGGCAGAGATAGCATATGAAGCAGACCGTGCAGATATGGCAGAGCCGAGCGAATATTGACAACCAACTGGATACATCAAACGGCAGACAAGAAGGTAGCTGTGAGGATTAAAAACAATTGATGGAGGTCTAGGGGGCAAACTAAAAGACCTCCCCTTAAGGCATCAACATTGGTGATTGCTTGACGAAATGATAGGGATGACAACAACGGAGCCAGCATGGTTACGGGAAAACTACATCAATAACAGCAACGACATCAATAACAGCAAGAACAACGACATCAATAACTGCAACAAAATCAACATCAACGACATCAACAGCGACGACATAAGAGAAAGCGACATCAACAGCATCCTCAACAGCAGAGCGAGAGACGGCACCATTGCAGCAGACAACAGCGAAGATTCGGTGAGCAAAACTATATATTGTTGTATGGGAAAAACAAGTCAGTCAGTCAGTCAGTACCTAACTTCATTAATAAGTCAAGGGGAATAAGAGGCCCCAGAGAAAAGGAAAATGTTAGATTGAAATCGAAAATAGTGTGCCCATCAAAGTAGGCCACCCTTCATTCACTCATCAGTATACTCCAAATTACCTGCATCACCTTAAGTAAAAATTAACTTTCATTAAATATGAATTATTAGAATTAAGATGGCCAAGACAAAAAATTATTAGTAGCAGCAAATTATACTCGATAACTAATGGGATTATATCAATTAAATTAGGTAGTAAAATTATATATTATACCAAAGAACTGTAAACAGCAAATCAATTATAAAACTTATTAATATGATTATTCTGGAGTTGGGCAAACACTGGAGAATAAGGTTTGGTTTTAAATATGCTTTTATCAGGATTGTGCAATACTTTCTCGTAGCATGAAGTGATTACTGAAAACATTTATTTTATCAGACTACAAACAAAACTATGCCAGTTGTAGAATACAATTATCAGACTTTAAAGTCTTCGTGGTTATTGGTTATATATTTATGTTGTTTATTTTGTTTTATTTATTCTTATTTGTGTCATTATTATAATATTTGTTTTGTTTTTTTGGTCCCTAGACCTCCATCAAGCTTAATACCCACAAAACTCCCTTTCATGATCAATTTGTAGGCTACATTTTTAGCAGAAAAACTCACGGCCGAAGGCCGGTTTCTTTTTTCTACCAAGAAATGCACAAATTTACCTCTAAAGAGGATCTTTGCGTTATTTTTTAAGCTCCCCTTAACAGGGAATCGGATGTCCCTTGGCGAGTATTTTGTAGGATCATAATGCCCCGTTTATTAGTCTGAAAAACAACTGACATTAGCATTCCATTTTACCTATTACAGCAAGTTATTTTGTTTTCTAGTTGAAGATCAAGTTTCAAATTATTTTCCATTATTTCAAAGTTAAATTTTGTTATCTGGAGTTACATTGATTTTGTTTTGTATAAAGTTATACCTATATTTATCTAATTGAAAGATTTACTAGGATTCTTTTTTGCTACAGTGGCATTGATAATTTGTCTCGGTAGAGTTAACTTAGATAATTATATTTATTTATATTAATGTTTTACAAGCAAAGCAATGCAGTTATATATTACATCAAAATCAAGTAATACTATACATTTTTAAAGTCTCCAGTGTTTTGCACATCTAATATAAACTTGTTGAATTTACTTTAAATTATTACAGGGAATAGGTCCGCTTGGGGGCATGTATGGCCACCCTCATTAAGGGGAGTAAGGTGTCCGGCAATAGATAGCTAGAATTATTCATTAGTATATACTGTATATCCAACTTAGAAGGGGAAATTCGTAAATTTGGCAACACTGATATTACAATAATATTACAACAATGATATTACAACAACATTTAAAGAATGTATGAAAAGGCAATTAAAGTAATATTTACCCTTTAGAGGCATGTTGGTAATGACAAACCCATATAAGGATAGAATGGTATATCTAATAACCAAGTTAGATCGATTCATATACAATAGTCTATTAATTATATATAAAATGACTAGAGTAAACAAGCTACGATTTTTACCAATTGGGAAGAGTCAGCCAGGAAATAGAAGTGGCACTTTACAACCCATTTGCTCTAACAATTTTTGAGTTACAGAAGTTAAGGTAAAGATTTCTGACCTAAATATAGTGAATGACATTTACCTATTTTATTCCATTGATTTTAAAGTGCAATCAACCCTAATTTATTTTGAAGTACCTACCACTTATCCTGGGAAAGTCTCACTAAGGGATGGCCAAGGCAAATATTTCTCAAGGTTACTTTATTCTGACAAAACTTCTCAGGATCTTTGAACAGTTACGTAATACGAGCGCTAGTGAATTATGTGTGGTATTTCATTATAATGTTTAGTATATGGAGTGTTATTATTTTTCATATTTGTATTATTATTAGTTATTATTGTTGTTATTATTATTGCTTTACTCTAATTCGTGGTCTTTATTTAATGTTAATACCCCATCCCTTAACCCTTTTATTCAAATGCTATAGATATACTAAACGCAGTGATATTTGTGTTGGCTGATGACACATATAATAAGAGATACTGTTGGTAAAGCTAAAAATTATTAATATAATATACTAACCACAGTGATAGTGGTGTTGGATGATGATACAGGAACCAATTGGTCGTAGCGATGGAGGTTGATAGTGAGTTACTCCTTCAACGTCATCCATCAGGTCACTCACCACGTACACTTTCACCTGATGGATAAAATAATTAACTCGTACAGTATAATACTAAAAATAATACAGTAATAATAATGATATGCTGGTATTTTATTTGTTCGAGCGCCAATTCTCCAAGTGGATTAACGAGCACTCACATTAACTTAAAATTAAAATGTAAAACTTGCAAACTAAACAAACCAAAACTGAGACAAAGACAATACTGTATAAAGTAAAATTAACTTATCAAAATCGCTATGTGGAAATAACGCGTTAATCAAATAAATTTTTGAAATAAAATAACACAAAACCACCACATAGGGTGTACATCACCACATGAGCAAGTTAATCTGTTTACCAAGCAAACTAATCGCACACACTGTATAACAATGCACTATCGTCACGTTCAAGGAATTATTCAATTTGGGAAGTTCGGGATAGTTAACACCTACAGTACAATGAATATTTGAGACTTTATTAATGTTACTGCTATAGGATTTTACAAGTTATAATTATCTAATATAAGCCAGAATGAATTGAAAAAATATTATCTTTAATTCATATTTGTTTTCACAAACCCACCAATTAACTTACATATAAACCTAATTAATTAAATCAAAGAAAGTAATGAATACATGGGCGGGTGCCCAACCCCGAAAAGGGTTGAAATAGGGGAGCTATCCCCCCGCCAAAGGCAGCTTTCTAGGGCCTTTCCTAGCTGATGCTGAGAGGATTGGGTTCTAGTCATGTGGTGATGGGCTGGTCTATCAGAGTGAGAACTGAGCGATCTCTGCCATACCCATAGCTTACTCTGACTGTTCCTTTTACTTATATATTTTCTAGATCTCAAGTGACGGCGTCTCTTGCGTGGATTGACCTCCTAATCTACCAAGATTGGAAGCCAAAGCGTCACATCTTTCCTTTGCCCTTCAACTTTCTCTTCATAATTGCTGAGGGGCACAGGGCCCTGGGTGGGGCTTTGGTTTCCCGGGCGTTTCCGCGCCCTCCTCAGCTCCCCGCCATGGAGTGGCTTCGGTCACCCAGGCTTTATTGTGGTCGGCAGGGAGGGTTCTGTGGGGGCGCTCGGTTATAGCCTTGGCCTTGCTCGGGGCCTTGGGGCTGTTCGGCCAGGCAGCTTGGGGAAAAACAACAACAACAACCTAAGATACTCACACCGAAATTCCACACACTAAGCATTACGCTATCAAGACAGATTTAAGATCAAATATCAGCCTATTCACATCTAGGCTATCCTGTCTGGAGATTGAAGCCAAAATATCTTGACTGTGATCCAACTATACTAACCACTAACCATTTATATGTACAATCAGGTGCACAAGTAGCTGGTCACTGCTTTATCATAAACTTGAAACAGTGAACATTGATTGAGTTAAAATAGTGACTTGAGGTATGGAGCTGAAAGGGATGTTTCAAAATATTACACAAGTGTTGCAAAATTGTTCAGCATGAGTTTCACTACTTACCACTGCAAGCAATTGTACACTAATTGTGGAAAACAATATTAGGCCTACTACACGAGCATTTATAATAAAAATCTGTAGTATCTCATTTGGGTTTGAAATATTTCCAGTAAAACTATAAGAATATTAATGCCTGCTACAGTTTGCATCCAGGTGACGTTAACTTGACACACTCTCATATTGATTACTCAGTTATTACAAAGATTTTGTAGCAAAATAGGTTGTTAATTACATACACATACATACATTAAATTTTAAGACTGAGTGCTCCACACATACGTGCAGCTTCAGTCTCTTGTCCTAATGGCGGCGTTCCAGGCAACCCTGTCAAGGGCTGCTTCACTTGTCAAGTTTTTGGATTTGAGATCGGCACGTATGAGAACCTGGTATTTATATGACGCAGCGACATAATAGTTAAATGTTTTTCCATTAAATACCGATAAATCGGGTGGTATAATTCAAATTACCATCAGCTGGAAATAAATATACTAAAGTGTATCCAAAATAAAATTAATGCTGGACTTACATTTTCTACATCCATGTATACAGAGGTTATAACCGGAGCAAAGAAGTTCTTGACGTAGTAGTGAAGCATCTTCCAACGTCCTTTGTACTCTGTAAGATCAGTTATGTATTAGGGGGATATCACACGGGAAATTTTACTGTTAATTTTCTATGATCAACAGTTTCCTGGCAACATTTCTATTTAGTTATCATCTCTATTTAGCGAATATTTACATTGCAATTGTCATTATTCAGCTTACTATGCTTGGCAGGCATTTCGGTTATGTTGGTGAGTTTCTCAAAATAATTTCTTGAATTGTATATATTATAATGTAAAACTTGCAAAATAAACAACCCAAAACTTATACGATCACAGTAAAAAGACAAAATAACTAATCAAAGTAGGAAAAGGTGAGCTTGTGTTGAATCACTGAGAAGAGACTGAACTTTGGCAATGAGTCACTGGAGATGGTGGAAAAGTTTTGCTACTTGAGAAGTGCGGTTCTAGTCTCACGTCCTAATGCTGGCACTCCAGGCAACCCTGTTCAGAGCCGTCTCACTTATCAGGTTAATAAATTTAAGATTAGATTGTATGGTATGATCCCTCATCTTTCATGGTCCATTCCTTGGAGCACCTGCCTCCATGTTCACGGAAATGCATCTTTTTCACCCAACTTACAGTTGTTTATCCATCCTCTCCACATGTCCCAACCATAAAAAAAACGAAGTGGCTACGGGACACCACCAGTGGTGTCCCGCAGCCCAGCCAGTGAGGCTGGGCTACGGGACACCACTGGTGGTGTCCCGTAGCCCACCCTCACTGGCTGGGCTGCGTGACACTACCAGTGGTGTCTCGCAGCCCAGCCACACTGGGTAGGCTACGGGACACCACCACAAGTGTTTTCGTATTTATCGACATATAATTCAGCCAATTAGACTCTTGAATCGAAATTCTTTGGATTATTATTTATATTATCATTAAAAACGTTGGACTTTATTAAATTATAATCCTACTTGTTGTATATACAGGCCTATTCCACACTCAACTCCCTACGCCACACACACTCACACATACCTATTTATACATCTAACTAGGCTTATATATAGCCGTTATATATGTGTTTATATTCTTCGTCTTACATATCCATCTTATAAGAACATATGGGAGTCTGCAGACAGTCGATTGGCCAAAACAAGGCAGATCCCTCTCACAACCAACCCATCTCGTTCATACGTTTATCTAATTTTATTTTGAAACTCTCTATCGTTCTTGATCCCACAATGGCGCTAGGTATCCTATTCCACATGTCTATTGTCTACATATCTGTTACCATTATGGTATAATTATCAAACAGAATTAAAGTCATTCATACTTGCATAACGTGCTATAAGACAGCTTGACGACGTTCACAAGCACAAGTGCGTCAATGTGTGGATAGTTACATGTGTTTGTGTAAATGAATATGTTTGTGAGTGTAATATAAAGTAATGCAAATACAGTATATGTGCGTAAATAAATGTTTGTTTACGAATGATATATGGATGTTCAAATGCATGTCTACATGAGTATGTATGTGCGTGTGTAATGGCATGTACGTTTGGGTCATAATTTGGAGGGAACACAATTATATATTTGTGAAAGAAATTGCAAAGTACACTGTAAAGTGATCAGCTCAGTAGCAGTAGGCTTTCAAGAATAAACTGAATAGCTTAATGAATTAATTGGGTGTGAGCTGGATCTGCCTTGCGTAGGCCAGTTGGGGGGGGGGGGCGCAGTGCAAGCTTGCATGCACGAGTAGGAATGTGCATGTACGAGCATAAAGCCTGTACGTTTGTGAGTGGAAATATGTGTTTGTATAATGGATGTACAAAATTAATAATGAATGTACAATATGTTTGTGTGTGAGTATGTGTGTATGTGTTTGTGTGTGTGTGATAGAGAGAGAATGAGAGAGTCATTCACATGACTTGTCTTTGTGAATGTGTGTTTGTGTTTGTGATTAGGAATGCGAATATGTATTTGTGCGTGTGGTTCTGAAAGAACATTAGAGTGTGGGAGGGAATATCAATGTGTGTGCGTGTGTATTCTGATTGGAAATGTGAAGGCGAGTGTGTAATTGTGAATGTATGTTCGAATATATGTGCGTTGTCGAGTGGTAATCTAAAAGTGTGTGTGGTGTAATATGAATATAAATCACCGAACTTGTTCGTCAAGGTGAATACACGCAATGCGAGTTAATGACATTGTGGGTAGGAATACGAATGTGTTCCTTAATGATTTTGTGCGTGAAAATGTGAATGTGCATGAGTTTGTGTGTGTTTATATAGTGAATCAACATAGAAGATAATGTGGTGATGGGCTGGTCTATCCGAGTGAGAACTGAGCGATCTCTGCCATACCCATAGCTTATTCTGACTGTTCCTTTTACTTATATATCTTCTAGATCTCAAGTGGCGGCGTCTTTTCCGTGGATTGACCTCCCTACTGCCAACCTAGAAGTTGGCAGATTGGGAGCCAAAGCGTCACATTTTTCCCTTACCCCTCAACTTTCCCTTCATAATTGCTGAGGGGCACAGGGCCTTGGGTGGGGCTTTGGTTTCCGGGCGTTTCCGCACCCTCCTCAGCTCCCTGCCTTGGAGTGGCTTCGGTCACCCGGGCTTTGTTAGTGGTAAGCAGGGAGGATTTTGTGGGGGCGCTCGTTTATGGCCTTGGCCTTGCTCGGGACCTTGGGGCTGTTCGGCCAGACAGCCTGGGGAACAACAACAACAACAACAACAACATAGAAGATAATAGGTAAAATTTCTCAATTGATGATGCATATATTGTCTGGTGATTATTGGCATCCAAATGTGATGTTTGGTTAATTTAGGATAGGGATTGTAATTGGTGAATCTATAGCATTACAAAACATTTATATTGCTACCATGTGAGTGCGGCCGAAGAAGGTTGCCAACAAAAAAACCCGCTGACCAACCTCAAGCTAATCCAGGTAATCCAGAAAATTAACACCTACTTGTAAATTGTACCTCTCTCTCTCTCTCTCTCTCTCTCTCTCAAATATATATATATACGGTATATATATTAACAACCTTGACGTAGGAATAACTATATTAGCCACATCAGTAAATTCACAGATGACACTACAATGGAAACATTCCAAATAGATTTAGACATATTACACAAATGGGTAGTAAACTGGCAGATGAAGTTCAATGTAGGTAAATGCAGTGTAGTAAAATTGAGTAAATCGATAGGAAATGCAGGATGCAATTCGATAACGTGGATAGATAACTAACTCAAATAATGAAAAGACTTGAGAATCATCGTCAACTGTGATTTGAAACCAAGATATCAATGCATCAGTGTTCGAAATAAGGCAAATAGAGTTCTTGGATATATATCTAGAAGTGTGAGTAACAGAACAGCAGACGTAATCTTGAAATTTTATCTAGCGTTAGTGAGACTACACATGAATTATGCTGTTCAAAATTGGAGTCCCTATTAGAGAATGAACATAGATTCCTTGGAGAGAGTACAACTAAGAATGACAAAAAAATAATCTGTAATATTAGAAATCTTCCATATGAAGACAGGTTGAAGAAGCTAGGCTTACATTCGTTAGAAAGGCGAAGAGTTAGATATGATATGATATACATAAGAACAAAAGAAAATGGGAGTCTTCAAAAAGCCGATCGGCCCACACAAGGCAGATCCCTGTCACACCCAACACCAATTACAAGGCCCAATTAAAATGTACCGTATTAACAACACTTCACACACATTGATCTACTTCATAACTACCGTATACTATAGGTCTATTCTAAGTCAAAAAGGGAGGCTTGTTATGGATATGTGTCTATTTGTAGTTGTATCGATATGTATGTTTGAGAAATATGCATGGACTGGACTGAATGGCTAGCTAAAAGATTGAAAGAATATTAGGTGGATTGAGGGCTGGGGGAACATTCAATTGGAAGGAATTAGAAGGTCTTATGGGAGAGTTTGGATTGATTTCTTAGTATAAGGAACAAATATAAATTGAAATACAGTGGAAGAGTAAAAAGTATCTGGAATCACTGAAGATTCCATTGTTTGAGTTTTATATAATTAGTTTATATTAGTATGCATGTATGTATGTATGTATCATGTATGTATGTATGTTTATGTACAGTGGTGAGTTGAATATATACTACAATATTATGTATTATATGTGCTACAGTACCCATATAGTATAATTATAAATAAACCATTTTGCACTTTTAAACGTATACAACTCAACCACAAATCTCCTTTAGTATACCGTGTGCTATATCGAGCCTTTGATCACCAAAAAGCTCTGCTTGGTCTTTTCAATTTAATTCAATTTCAGATATTAACAACACAATTCTAGAGGAACGAAAGGACAAATTTCCATTCAAAGCGATACAGTATTCATAAAACAATTATTATAAGAACATAAGAACATAAGAAAATGGGAGTCTGCAGAAAGCCGATTGGCCTAAGCAAGGCAGATCCCTGTCCCACACAACCCCAAATCAATTACAAAGCCCAATTATAGGCTCAACACTCTAATACCCTGAGGATCATCTTACCAAAACGGTTAGAGATTAACGCAGGATTATGGGGGTCTGCAGAGCGCTGATTGGCCAACCCGGCTGATCCCCCTTCACACCCAACCCTTCTCGTCCATATGCTTATCCAATTTATCTTAAAGCTCCCTACAGTTTTAGATCCCACTATAGCACTTGGTAGTCCATTCCACATCTACAACTCTGTTACCAAACCAATATTTGCCTATATCTTTTCTGAAACGAAATTTATCTAATTTGAAACCATTGGTACGAGTTCTTTCGCTATCACTGAGCTTTAGTACATTTGTCATGTCCCTTTTAATAACCCACTAACCCTATGAATATATGTTACTTTTGTTTTAATATAAACTATATATTACAAGGTTTCTAGGTGTGTCCAGGTCACAGTGATATTCCTGGTACTGGCATTAATCCTAGCTTACCGAATACAACGATACATTAAAACATGAATAGCATTGTTTGGCCATTTCATCATCTACGATTTTAACTATAAACATTTAAATAATAGGCTAAAAATAACGGACTCTGCTTTCGTTTGATATCCTGTACACATAAATACTGTACATACATACTACATACATACTGTATATACAAACATACAGTACATACGTACATACAGTACATACATACATACATACCAATCATAAGAACATAAGAACATAAGAAAACGGGAGTCCGCAGAAAGCCGATTGGCCTAAGCAAGGCAGATCCCTGTCCCACACAACCCCAAATCAATTACAAAGCCCAATTATAGGCTCAACACTCTAATACCCTGAGGATCATCTTACCAAAACGGTTAGAGATTAACGCAGGATTATGGTGGTCTGCAGAGCGCTGATTGGCCCAACCCGGCTGATCCCCCTTCACACCCAACCCTTCTCGTCCATATGCTTATCCAATTTTATCTTAAAGCTCCCTACAGTTTTAGATCCCACTATAGCACTTGGTAGTCCATTCCACCCATCTACAACTCTGTTACCAAACCAATATTTGCCTATATCTTTTCTGAAACGAAATTTATCTAATTTGAAACCATTGGTACGAGTTCTTTCTCTATCACTGAGCTTTAGTACATTTGTCATGTCCCCTTTGTTAATCCCACTAACCCACTTGAACACCTCTATCATATCGCCTCTAACTCTGCGTCTCTCTAACGAATGTAAACCTAATTTCTTCAACCTTTCTTCATACGGAAGATTTCTAATATTATGGATCATTTTTGTCATTCATTCTACGCTGTACTCTCTCCAATGAATCTATGTCCATTCTGTAATAAGGACACCAAAATTGGACAGCATAATCCATATGGGGTCTCACTAATGACAAGTAAAGTTTTAAGATAACATCAGCAGTTCTGTTACTCACACTCCTAGAGATGAACCCGAGAATCCTGTTTGCCTTATTACGAACGCCTATACACTGTTTTCTAGGCTTCAAATCATTGCTAACAAACACACCTAGATCTTTCTCGCAGTCTGAATTTTCTAATTCTAAATTAGCTAGTTTATATTTAACATTTGTTTTGCATCTTCCCTATCTTTAATACCTTGCATTTGTCAATGTTAAACTTCATCTGCCAATTTACTGACCATTCATGTAAGGTATCTAGATCCCTTTGGAGGCACTCTATATCGCTATCTGACTCAATTGATCTCCCCATTTTAGTATCGTCTGCGAATTTACTTATCCTACTAGTTATACCTATCTAGGTACTTATGTATATAAGAAACAACAGGGGACCTAATACCGATCCCTGGGGGACACCACTTTTGACTGCTCCCCACTCTGAATTGGTACCATTTATGCTGACTCTCTGTTTCCTACCAATTAGCCATGACCTATCCATCCCAACAACGCCACACCTATTCCATGTGCCTCAACCTTTCTCATCAATCTCTCATGAGGGACTCTGTCGAAAGCTTTACTGAAATCTAAATATATAATATCGTATGCCTTGTCATTATCTACTGCTTCATATACCTCTGAGAAAAAACTAAGCAAATTAGTAAGGCCAGAACGTCCCTGTGTGAATCCATGCTGAGAAGAATTGATTAAGTTAAATGTTTCTAAGTGGTTTCTCATTTTCCTAGCAATAATTGACTCTAGTAGCTTTCCTATGATTGAAGTGAGACTAATGGGACGGTAATTGGATGCTATTGATTTATCACCTTTTTTGAAAATCGGAACTACATTTGCAAGCTTCCAAGCTTCTGGAACTATACCTGTTTCTAATGAATTGTTAAAAAGAAATGTTAATGGGTAACTTAACTCATCTCTGCATTCTTTTAATACTCTGGCATATACCTCATCGGGACCAGGCGATTTCTGAGGTTTCAGTCTGTCAATTTCCTTAAGCACATCATTTCTACTTATAGTAACCGTACTTAACCTATTTTCTATACTATCTCTATATACCTTACGGACTACTGGAATCTGTTCCAAATTTCCTTTATTTAAAACGGTTAGAAACTGACTTTTTAATGTACTGCACATTTCGAAATCATTTTCTGTCATTTCTCCTATCGAAGTTTTAAGGGGGCCTATTTTATCTCTAACTTTAGATTTATATAGCTGGTAAAAAGCCTTAGGGTTATTTTTGAGTCATTGGCTATCCTGATTTCATAATTTCTTTTGTCTATCCTTAACATTTTTTAACCTCTCTTGATAGATTCTGATAGTAAGCAAGTAGGTGAATTTCGCCTTTCTTTATTTTTCGATATATTCCTCTCTTTTTTCCTAGAAGGTCTAATAGTCTATTATTCATCCATTTGGGTTGGTTCTGTGTTGATCTAAATTTTCTTTTGGGGATATATTTATTTTGCGCATTGTGGAGTGAAGAAATAAAATTATTATATGTAGCTGTCAAATTATCCTGAGTTAAGACAGGTATCTGAGAGATACATACTATACATACTGTATATACAAACATACAGTACATACGTACATACAGTACATACATACATACATACCAATCATCTCTGAGTGCCGCCTCGTTCTCATTATTCCCGGCCCATAGTAGTATACTTACAGTTTCTTACAGTAGATCCTCTGGAAAAAGGCAAACTAGGCCTGAGTATCCAGCTCAGTACCAGTACAGTACTTGCACTGCTGTGGTCGTTTACGGTGTTGGCGGCGGCGGTAGCAGACGCAACATTTTTACTATTCTGTATTTTTGCTTTATAATCAAACTTCAAATCTTGTCTTCCCCATGCTTTATCAAGATTACTTTCAAACTCCCTTATTGATTCGGAATCGACTACATACTGGGGCAGTGCGTTCCACTCATTTACCACTCTATCACAAAATGAGTTCTTTGCCTTCTCAAGCCTATTTCTTTCTTTGTAAATTTTCTTTGTGGTGTCCTCTCGTTCTTGTTCCCTCCCGCACCAAGAAGATACCTTCACACTCATCCTCATCATACTTTCCTGACACTATCTTAAAAGTCTCTATCATATCCCCTCTCTTTCTCCTATATGCCAGTGTCGGAAGCCCCAGTGTCCTCAACCTCTGCTCATAGCCCGCGTTCTTCAACGTTGGTACTAGCTTGCTAGCTCTCCTCTGCACTTTCTCCACTGCTTCTATATCCTTTACTGGGGTGGTGGTGGAGGCGACGTAGCTGGGTCACCACCTCCGCCCTCACACTATCCAGGAACGCGTCCCCAACAGGGTACATGCTGCACGCGAACATCAGGTCCTCCCAGATCAGTATCCCTAGCTCATCTGCAATCTGGTAGAGAGACATAAGATACGTAACATACAAGTAGTGTAATTAAGTTATAAATGTCAAAAGGTCAACAACATCTATTCTATTCTATATACTCAGGCCCAATCCCCACTTTTCCTTTTTTTCCCCTTTTTCCCCCTCTGTTCCTTTTTTTTCTCTTTTTTTTTGGCGGTGGCCGACTCAACACAGAGCCAGAATAGGGACAACACAAAACACAACAGAAAACCAATGAACACACACAAACAAAATACAAATTCACACACATCTAGGTCATCCAGGAGAAGACCCATTAATTATAATGTAAAACTGTCAAAGCAAACAAACCAAAACAGGAATGGCACATTATTAAGACAAAGGTACTGATCGAAATCACTATGTGAAAATAATGCATTGAAGATTTAGCAAAACTATATTATGGGCTAGGAATCCTCCTCCCCTTGTACAGTCGAGGTTAATAAGTGTTGTCAGATATTTCAAAAAGTTTCGGACACTGACTAATACTCTGAGGGATAAGCACTTTTCCCAGTAACTAAAAAGATACCAATAACACTTTTTGAGCGACAACCACTGTAATACAGGGTGATTCAGTAACCCTTTTCATAAATTTAATGGCAAATTCGGGAGACAAAAATAAGACTAATTTACTTTATGACCCTTAGGGTGAGTCTTTGATATGATGGAGATATTACACCTTTAAAGTTATCGATAGATAGAAAAGAAAAAAATCCAAGGAGTGAAAATGAAAATGTCGTTGCTAACTGGCAGGGTAGCGTAACCAAGACTTGGTATCAAAATGTATACTGTAATACTGTATTGTAAAGTATTTGTAAATAAAGTATGTACAAACATGAGATCTTCATTAACCATAAATTTATTTATGATAAAATAATAACAAAAACCAACATAATGAGAAGCTTTAAAGCACCACATGAAACAATTACTGTACAAACCATCAACAGCACCAATCAATAATAATAACAATAAATTTCACAATACTGTATAAATAAATAATGATAACATGCTAATGACATAACTTGACCTAATAATAATAATAATAATAATAATAATAATACAACTACGACTATTACTACTACAGCTACGATGAATAGAGTATTAATTATGATGATGGTGATAAAATGCTAATGTTCTTTTGAGCATTGAGACAACTGCTACCATATGCAACCATTTACATACCACGTGTAAGCAAAGAAACAATCTTTAGATTCATGTACAGATTGATTCAAGATGCATTAATACGAGCAGAGTATCAAAGCTCAAAGTCGGCAGGAAGATCCCTCCTCCTCCACTTACCCCTCTTCCACCACTTACTCCTCCTCCTCTTCCTCTTACTTATCCTCCGCCGCCTGCTTCTCCCCTTGCTACTACTACTACTAATACAATGATTATTAATAATGATGATGATAATACAAATACAGTAGTAATGTACCTTTGAAAATTGCGAAACGAACTGCATCCAGCTACCGTATGCAGCCATTTTGATACCAAGTCTTGGTTACGCTACCCTGCCAGGTAGCAACGACATTTTCATTCTCACTCCTTAGATTTTTTTCTTTTCTATCTATCGATAACTTTAAAGGTGTAATATCTCCATCATATCAATGACTCACCCTAAGGGTCATAGAGTAAATTAGTCTTATTTTTGTCTCCCGAATTTGCCATTAAATTTATGAAAAGGGTTACTGAATCACCCTGTATATGACAACACTTAATACCCCCGATTGTACAATTCTCCAACTCTACGAGAGAGAGAAAGGGGCGAGGGAATGCAAAAGTGGTCCCGGACCTCAAGAATTGTAACTTTAGAATGTTGTTCCTGTTCGAGCTGAGCTCTGTCTCTTGTCAGCCACCTCTAGCTATGGGTTATGTGCCTGAGTATATACATACAAACATATATTCATATTATGAAATATATATACTGTACACAAAACAAACTTAACATACAAGTAGTGTAATGTAAAAATGAACTCTGAAAAATTAACAGAATGAATATAAGCATCACTTGTGGAGGAGTACTTTAATGACAACGTTTTGCATCTCTCTCTCTCTCTCTCTTCTGGTCACGTTACCTGAAAAAGCTATCTGCGAAACGTCAATAAAGTTCTCCTCAAATGGGGTTTTTATTCATAGTGCAATGTACTGTACTGTAGTTACAAATGTTCAAAAGGCCAACACCATAACATAAATTAAGATGTAAGTAATCAAAAATAATTTTAAACTAGCCCCATAGTATAATATACAAGTAATTACAGAGAGAACTTTTGGTTTTCTTTTGCCAGAAGCCGTAATTCCCGAGAAGGGGTGGCCATGAACATTAGGCGTGTGTCACGAATCGCTAGGTCAAGTTGCCTGGGCTTGACATCAACCAATATTTTGACAGTGCGGGCTCAATCCACCGACCCTTTGATCAGCAGCTTCCACTCTACTGACTACGCCACGGCTTCGCGACAAGAGAGAGAGCACTTTAATTAAAATAATGCAAGAGAATGAACGAGATGCTGACATAATTGGATGAAAAATGGGAAGGAGAAGAAATGCAGTGACAGAGACTGAAGAGGGTGCGATGGGTCAAGCATCAGGGATAGATGGAGTGTGTGGCGAGATGCTGAAGTATGGAGGTGAGGGAGTGATTAAATAGATAGGGTCGCTTAAACCCAACTGAGCCCATTAAGACTCTGCAATCAGATTTATTTAATTCACTCCTAACACCAAACACCTCCCAATGAAATTAATGAAAGCATGTGATCCTACCAGGATTCAAACCTGGGTTACCACATACAGATCTTAAACACTCTAACCATTACACCATCAAGACAGTTATAAGTACAGCACATGACTACGATTGATATCCATTTATCGAATACTGGATATTAATCTAATCATGTACTGTACCCAACTGCACTATAAATAGCCTAATACTTAAGCAAAAGGAAAGAATATTTTATGGAGACAAAAATGTATGATGAATATGAAGCCGATGAACCCTACCTCATAGAAGACATCAGACTCATATATCCCTTCCCCCCCCCCCCCCCCACACCCTGACACAGTTCTGGTGGGTGTCAGCGGCCGCCTCCAACAACGACCTAGTGTACGTCGGGGTGACCTCCTCCGGCAAGATGTGGGCGGGGATCCAGTTACTGATGATGATGAATATGATGGTGGTGATGATGATGATAGTAGTGATGATAGTGATGATAATGATAAATGAAGAAGACGGACACTTAAATGACACAAAACGTCTTAATATTGACAGAGAAAAGGAGCGAAAGGTTTTAAATTCGCCAAACTAATGGGGCTAAACCTACCTCATAGAAGACATCGGTCTCATATATCCCTCCACCCCACACCCTGATACAGTTCTGGTGGGTGTCAGCGGCGGCCTCCAGCAACGACCTAGTGTACGTCGGGGTGACCTCCTCCGGCAAGATGTGGGCAGGGATCCAGTTGCTCCCCTTCATGAACATCGACACGTTATTTACAATTACCCGGTAGTAGCGACCTGGGAACAACAGAACAGTGTCAAACAGGAACTATTATAATGTAAATCTTGCAAAATATACAAACCAAAACAGGAAAGACACACTATAATTTCATATTTTTCACCAACCCACCAAATTACAAATAAACCTAATCAATGATTAGTTTGCTTGGGAAACAGATTAACTTGCTCATGTAGTAATGTACACCCTATGTGGTGGATTGTGTTCATATATTTCATAAATGTTATTTTAGTAAGCGTTGTTTCCACATAGCGATTTTGATAAGTTGCCTTTATCTTGTATCGTCTCAGTTTTGGTTTGTTTAGTTTGCAAGTTTTACATTTTAATTTACATTGTGATTTTAGGCATTGTTTGGTTTGCTGTGTTTGGCAGGCATTTCAGCTAAGTTGTCGAGCTACTCAAATAAAATATTTACATTCGTCTGCAAGTGTGTAACTCTAGTCTGGCCACTTCTGAATTTTACTTTTATAACAATTGTGTCAATTCTGGCATTGGAAGTATATCTTGACAGAGTAACCTGGAGGCATTGACAGGAACGTACACTGCAATCCCCCTCCCTCTCTCACTCTCTCTTCCCTTCCCTCCATTGTATCTTTATACTAGGGTCGATGAAGTCTTGGTTCAGCTCGACCGACTTGCTGAACTGCTTGGTCTCTCTCTCTCACTCACTCACTTTCACTCTTTCTCAATCACTATCTCTTTCACACACTCTCTTTCTCTCCTTACCCTTTATTTATTTCTCTCTCTCTCACACACACACACACACTCTTTCACTCTCTCTCCTTACCCATATCTTCATTACTGGGGTCGATAAAGTCTTGGTTGAGCTCGACGGTCCTCAAGCCCACTCGGACGGACTTGCTGAATTCCTGGACCTCTCTCCTCTCTTCTCTCTCTCTCTCACACACACTCTTTCTTTCTCACTCTCTCACACACACTCATGCTCTCTCACTCACTCTTACTCTCTCTCTCTCACTCTCTCCTTACCCTTAGTTTCATTATTGGGGTCGATAAAGTCTTGGTTGAGCTCGACGGTCCGGAAGCCCACACGGACGGACTTGGTGGATTCCTCGACCTGGTTGGTGTCGGTCCACAAGGCAGTCAGTTGGTACAGGGGCTGCTCACCGTAACCGTTGGGCCACCACATGTCTACCTCGTTCTATAATAATATATAATAATAAATAATAATGTATGTATCTATGTATGTATTTACTGAGGCCCATTCCCCACTTTTAATAATAGTACTGTACATAATAAATATTACTAAGGTAGCACATCTGACTGCTGATTCAAGGGTCTGCAGTTTGATCCCACCCCGTGACATTGGTAGACTTTGGGAAGCTCAGTCTCGTGATTCATGGCAAATGTCCAGTAAAGTCTCTACAGTAAGTACAGTGGCGCTAGTAAGTCATGTTCCAGCTGTCATTACGTTTGGCTTGCTCTGTGCTGTATTAATGTCTGTCAGAAGTTGGATAGGGTGGGTAAGTGTAGGAACATGTTTGTATATTTCACTCGATATGAAGAAATGAAGCTTAGATATTGCTGATACCAATTATTGATCAAAACATACTTGGTGCCGAGATATCACTTATTAGCGCGACTGTACATGGTGTTAAAAACTGCATCATCATGTGTCAAGGCCCTCTTAAGCCGGTATCACACGAGCGCTTTTTCACTCAACATTTATCCTCAACACTGGTCTGGCAGCTTATGTGGTCAACATTTACTATATTTCGGTTACCTAAATTCATCTACCAACAGTCTAGTTTCCGATACCAGTGCAAGATACTCCAGAAATGTTGCCAGAAATGTTTTGATCATCGAATGTTGACTATAAAAGCTCTCGTGTGATACCGGATTTACCCCAGGGGAATAATAATTGCAAGAAAAATTGCTCGGTTATATCCACTTTACTGTACGACTTGAATAATTAACCTACTGTACTAGACGAGACAGAGTAAGGGGCGAGGGAACGTGAAAGCGCTCCTGGACCTAATGATTTTGTACTTTAAATGATGTTTCTGTTCGGGCTCTGTCTCGAGTCGGCCACCCCCAGCTATGGGGTATGTGCCTGAGTATATACTGTACATATACATAATTATGTCAAGGCCCCCTTACCCCGAAGGGAATAATAGTCTATTTTTTATTAACTTCACCACAACACCAAACACCTCCAATGAAATTAATGAACGCACATGTGCGATCCACCAGGATTCGAACCCGGGTTATCACACACATATTTTTGACACCTTAACCATTACACCACCAAGACGGTTAAAGGTTTATGCACATGCCTACGACTTATTATCCATTATCGAATACTGGATATTAATCTAATCATGTTCATACTCCCACCACACCATGGTAGCCTAATGTTTAAGTGAGAGGAAAGAATATTCATGGGGCACAGATCATATAGACCGGCCTCGCTACGAAATATCCCTGAACCTACTGATAATCTATTTTTAATTAACTTCACCACAACACCAAACACCTCCAATTAAATTAATGAAAGCACATGTGCGATCCACCAGGATTCGAACCCGGGTTATCACACACAGATTTTTGACACCTTAACCATTACACCACCAAGACGGTTAAAGTTGCAGGAAAAAGCGCTCGGGTATATCCACTTTACTCTATAGCTTTACCTCATCTATAGTGTAGCTTGCCACCAGCACCGCCTGATAATCCTGGACGGTGGCGGTAACTCCCTTCTTGTGGGAGAATATGTCACCCAGGGATATAGTGAGGCTTCCATCTATCTCACCGGACTCTATGGATGCATCACACCACACCTGATACAAGGGAAAATAGAACACAAATTAATTGGGATTATAACTTGATTAATCAGCTTGACTTGGAACTTAATTTAAAGAACAGTAATTGAATCCTACGTACTTAAAACATGATGAATAACATTGTAACTAATTTAACTCTACCTATTTGAAACTTGATGGCTAAAGGTGACTTGACACTTCTTACTCTACTTCAATTCTACCTACTGTACGATTGGGGGTATTAAGTGTTGTCATAGATTCCAGTGGTTTTCGCTCAATAAGTGTTATTGGTATCTTTATAGTTACTGGGAAAAGTGCTTATCCCTCAGAGTATTAGTCAGTGTCCGAAACTTTATGAAATGTCTGACAACACTTATTAACCTCGACTGTACATACATATACAGTAAACATATAAGTACATAAATACATTTTATAACCATGTGCTCCACACCCAAAGTGTGGTTCTCATCTCACGTCCTAATGGCGGCGCTCCAGGCAGCCCTGTTCAGAGCTGCCTCACTTGTTAGGTGTTTAAATTCAAGATCAGCCTACCCTTTGGTACATCTCTCTCCACGTTCACGGACTTGTACCTCTCCACCAAACTTTATGGTTAAGCTTAATTTGCCACTTAGTTTAAAGAAATTGATCTATACCTTCTGTAGACAGAAACTATAACCTCTGTCAGACCTATAATATGAGAGCCTCGTATGGAGCTCAGTGGTCTGGTTAATCTGCTTTACATAAGGGGAGGCAGACCGTTTTTCTGGACCCCCTTCTCCCTCATGTTTAGCCCCACTAGTTTTGAGATTATAAGATGTTCGGCCCATGAGTGTGGCCATTTTAACACCTTTCGCCCCATTTCGTTGTAAATTTTAAGACCTTTCGTGCCATTTAGGTGTTGATTATTTCCTGGCGAGCGACATTTTTCTACCGAAAAATGTAAGAATTTATCTTGAAGGGGGGTCTAGGAGGTGTTTTTCTAAGTTTGATGGAGGTCTAGTGAGGAAACTAAAATATATATATATATATGAATAAATGAATAAATAGAATAAACAAACGGTCTGCCTCCCCTTAACTAACTACCGGTAACCATAACCCCTATGTATCCCTCAGTCAGTTTACCGTAGTGTTTGTATATAAATCTAACCCAAACTGACCTTTACAGTGACCTCCCAGCCTGGTTTGAAGGATGGATCGGGTTTTGACGGAAGGGGCGAGGTCGGGACGGCTGCGAAGTAAATGTCCGTCACCAGCAGCGAGTTCCAACCCACGAGCCTCCAATCCTTCCTGGTTATAACAATATAGTACAACAATCAGTAGTTATATACCTGGGGAAATAAGCTGTACTGTACATTGGGGGTTAGTTTCCTTCCTTGACCTCTATGAAGCTTTATAAAACGCCCCCAATACCCTCCTTAATTACAGGTTCGCTATCGCTTCCAAGGAAAAATTGCCACCTAAATGGCACGAAAGATCTTAATATTGACAAAGAAATGGGGCATATGTCTTAATATATACCATTTTGAAATAGCAAACATCAGTTTCCTTGGGTTAGATGGATTTCAAATTTTCTGTAAGCAATAATGGTGTATACACTATATATTCATATTTGTTTTCACAAACTCACCAATTAATTTACAAATAAACCTAACTAATTAAATCAATGAAAGTAATGAATACATGTGGTACTCCAAGGACTCGAACCTAGGATACTCACACCGAAATTCCGCGCACTAAGCATTACGCTATCAAGACAGTTAAAGGTTTATGCACAAGCCTCCGATATATTATGCATTCTTGAATACTGCATATTAATCTAAGCATGTACACTTGGTCAAAAAAGTATCTGCACCCCTACCCTGATAATATGGTGTGTACAACTTGGTAGTACATGTGTATAGGTTAATTGTAGGTTGTAGGTAGTAGGTCTTAGGTAGTATAGGTAGGTAGTAGTATAGATGGATATAGTTGCAGGGAGAGATACCAACCCTACCAAGCTGTACACACCAGATTATCAGGGTAGGGGTGCAGATACTTTTTTGACCAAGTGTACATATCCCAAAGAAGTGAACTGACCAAATGCCAATATTGGGAAAGGCCGGCCCCCAGTCCCAGCTGAATGAGGCCTGCATCTTGCGTATGTGGTTGGCGTGACACTCCCCCTTGAAGGCCGGGTCGACACACTTGGGCGGCACCACATAGTCCGCCGCCTGGGCCTCGTATTCCCGAGCGGTGTAGTTGACGGGGGACTCAAACTTTACGTCCAGGGTGTTGCTGGTACCTTCCTCGTGGGCAGAATGTAAGAACATAAGAAAATGAGAGTCTGCAGAAAGCCGATTGGGCCACACAAGGCAGATCCCTCTCACACCCAACCCCAATGATAAGGCCTAATTATAGGCACAGCTCACTAATACCATGAGGACCGACCTCACCAAAAACAGTCAGAGGTCAACACAAGAAAACGGGGGTCTGCAGAGCGCCGATTGGCCTACATCCGGCAGATCCCCCTCACACCCAACCCATCTCCTCAATATGCCCATCTAATTTTATCTTAAAGCTCTCTATCGTGAAAGATGTCCCAATCTCACATGTTTCTTTAGTTATCAACATTAACGTTAGCAACATTAACAAACTGATATACTGTAACTAAATAGAATCACCATGTGTTGACTACATAAATAAAACCAACTAACCTGCAGTTGGTTCTTGACATCAAAGACATATCTGACGAACATGTTGTCGGAGCGTCCCACCGTCTGAACATTGACCTGTACTTCTGCCACCGTGTCCAAACCCTCAAAGATCAACGCCACTCGGGTGTAGTTCAACAGTGAGGCGTCGGCTGGGGAAATATAAATATTGTACAGTATTCAATATATTTGCTTGCCCAAGGGCCACTTAATTCCACATAAATTCACTAGCACTAGTAAAAACTCAATACATACATACATACATAAAATTTTATGATTGAGTGCTCCACACATACGTGCAGTTTCAGTCTCTTGTCCTAATAACGGCATTCCAGGCAACCCTGTTAAGGGCTGCTTCACTTGTCAAGTTTTTGGATTTGAGATCGGCACGTATAGTTCGATCTCAGGTCTTCCTCGGTCTACCCCTTGGTGCAGCTCCCTCCACAATCACAGACCTTTTTTTCACCTAATTTTGTTCATCCATTTATCTCCGCATGCCCTCTCTATCTATTGCCGGACACCTTAGTCCCCTTTAGGAGGGTGGCCATACACAAAACGCTCCCAAGCGGATGTGTCTCCGGTGAGGACAACCCGTGCCAGTATATTTAAGGACTTACAGGATTGACATTGGGTCCGTCCAGTTCAGAAGCCCTCTATGTATCTTTTTAGCACTATCTTTTTAGATACAAGTTATAAAACAAGCGACGACGCATACAGACTAATAACACACATAACAAAGCCACTACAACAGCTTCCTCTCTCTCCAACACCCCTTCTCCCCTCTCTACACTCTTCAAATAAGTAGGAAAAGTAGAAAGTAGGTACAAGGTGCCGTTGTAAAGGCTTATCCCTCAATACCTACCTGACCTGACCTGATATAAAAGATGGTAAGACAGAAGGCAAGACACAAAGTACTGACCAGTTTGTTGGGTAGAGTAAGTCCAGTTCATCTTTGAGACCCAACGATAGTCGAGGTCGTTGAAGCGGTAGTAGTAGTCGAACTGGTCCAGGTACTCTGGCCTTCATTAAGTCTGAGTACACACCACCCGGCATCGTCCCTCCCACCGCCATGATCACTGAAAATGCAAAGGAATATTTTAGAAGAGTAGTGTCAATACTATACTACTTCATTCACATTAACTTGGTACAATATTCTTCCCTTCTTCTATGTAATTATGTTTATATAATAACACATGACACCATTATATACAAACAAAGTAGCCCATAATACAAAGCTAAAAGCATGTAAAACCTTCAAGAATTACTGAAAAAAGTATTGGTACGGTCGCGCTAATAAGTCAGGTCCCAGCTGTCATTATGTTTGGCTGGCTCTGTGCTGTATTAATGTCTGTCAGATGTGGAATAGGGTGGGTAAGTGTAGGAACATGTTTGCATATTTCACTTGATATGAAGAAATGAAGCTTAGATATTGCTGATACCAATTATTGATCAAAACATACTTGGTGCCGAGACATCACTTATTAGCGTGACTGTACAATATGTCTTCTAAGGGTCGACATGATGCCAATATGTATCCGAAGGTGTACGACATGATAGTTATCCAAAAAGTAGAGTGGTGCAATCAGCTTCTGGAGCAGTGGACCACTGGTTCCTATCTTCAGAAAATTCCTGTGCTTGGTATGCTTCCAGCCAGGGCCCCACTGGGGTAAATAAAATAGCAAAACAGTGGTGGAATTGCCATCCGGGTGAGGGACTGCTCTGGGTCTGCTCCTTCCATGCTAAGGGTCATAATCCACTTAGTGGAAATGGCACTGTGGAGTGGGTCAGTCGGGGCATGTCTGGGAGCCTGGAGGCAGATTCTGCCATGGCCATACCTTTTGGGGTTCTTCCTCTGGAAGTGGGGCGTCAGATTTGATGAAGATGATGATATAATAGATAGACAAATTACAGTACAACAATATATCAATTATGTACTGCACTCTATACTTTGATGTAAGGACACAAATGCAGAGTAGGACCCACATTTATTCAACGTTTGGCCAGACACGACTTCTTGAGGAATAACGTTATTCCTGAAGAAGCTGTGTCTGGCGAAATGTGGGATAAACTTGGGTCTTACTCTGCATTTGTGTCTTTACCTCATCTGTCACAGCCAATGCTGATCATTCATCACTCTATACTGTACTTTATTTGATATTATAAATAAGGAACATCCCATTCTTAACATTAATCCTCCATAAATAACCCAATGTACTTGAATAAATTAATGAAAGCATATGATCCTCCCGGGATTCTAACTCGGGACACCACACCCAGAACATAAGCACCTAAACCATTACACCACCAACATACCCAACTTACAATTATGATCAGCCTTGAGTGACCAGTTTGAAGGAATGATGATGATGCCTGGCGGTGGAGGGTGGGTGTACATATAGGACAGGTAAGCCAGGTACCCGGTAGTGGCACACATCACACCCAGACATATGAGGGCCGGGGCATACACACGCCACCACGCACCGCCTTCTTCTCTCGGGTTAATGGGTTCGGGCTCATGTCTGTCGGGTTAAGGGGTTGGACCGTTGGGGCTCATGTCTGTCGTGGTGATCAGGGTAGGGTGTCGTGGTGATCAGGGTAGAGACTTCAGGGTGTCAATCGAAAGCCGAGTCCATTGTTATTGTCTTTGTAAGGATAGGATTCTGGTTCATAGTTCCAATTATGCCTTTGGAAGTGATACCATGGCACAAACAATTTTATTTTGCGTCCATTTTCTTGTATTCCTTCTTCTATTCATTCAAATCTTTATACAGATTTGTTCCGGTTTGACACCTTTGGTATAGAGTGCTTTGCTTTGTGCTATTAACAGGCTAGGTTGGTGAAGTGATGTTGATATTGCTTCCTTGGGGTAAGGGCCTATGGTATTGTAGTCCTTTAGGTCGTGCTATTCCAGGAACAAACATACTGTACCCATGATAACATAGCTCAGCCTGTATATACGCCATTAAAATTCTCCAGGAAGTAGACCAACTTAAGAACATAGGAAAATGGGAGTCTGCAGAAAGCCGACTGGCCCACACAAGTCAGATCCCTCTCACACCCAACCCATCTCGTCACTGCTCTCAAGCACTAGAGTTTGCACATTTAAAAGGCTGAACGTGCCTTGATGCAGTAGTATATACTGTATATTTTTTCAAGGATGACTCTCCTGACCCAAATTGTCTCCAAATCTGCATGTAAAAATATTACATTACTGTTGGAATATGATGGTGGCATATTTTTCTTGTGGAGGTGGTGGTGTGTTGTGGTGGTGGTGGTGTGGTGGTGGTGGTGATGGTGTGGTGATGGTGTGCTGTTGTTGTTGTGTTCCCCAGACTGCCTGGCCGAACAGTCCCGAGTCTGGTAGACCGAAGCCATCCAGATGCTCAGGGCCCCGAAGGGGCTAGGGTGAGATGAGATCTGTCTCTGAGAGGGCAGCGGGGGAGGGGATCATTAGACCACGGGCTTGCACCCCTGGGCCAATACCCCCACCGTTCGCAGCCCACCTTGCAGTGCCACCCAATCGGGTGATCTCACCAGCACCTAGAAGGAAAAGTAGTACAGGAAAAGAGACAAACAGAAACGCCTAAGGTTGGGTAGAGGATGCCAAACCTCACTCTGGATAGGACCAGCCCTCAGCCATGTTGTTGCTGTAATAATGAAAGAGAGAAAGAGAGAGAGAGAGAGAGAGAGAGAGAGAGAGAGAGAGAGAGAGAGAGAGAGAGAGAGAGAGAGAGAGAGAGAGAGAGAGAGAGAGAGAGAGAGAATGAAAGAAAACGAGAGAAAACAATAGCTACACCCCTAAACTCAAACAAACCCACCAAAACAACAATAAATTATACTCACTATCATTCTCCTCAGTAAGCGTCCAATCTGTCTCCGCCATTGTAGTGGTGGTGGTGGAGGCTGTGGTGGTGGTGAGGCTACTCCACCACACCACCACCATCGCCACCAACTCTCATACCATCTCCACCAATCCTCCTCAAACTGAAATGGGGGAGAGAGGAAGAGGGGTTAAGAGTCAGAGAGAGAGAGTGTGTGTAGTGAGATATTTACATATATTTACATATATACACTGACCACACAGACCTTACAATCCAAACGAGGTGGTCAGGACTTGATCATTCTAGTAGAAATGGCATAGCCTACCAGATAGAAAAGGAAAGTTGGAGAGAGAGAGAGAGAGAGAGAGAGAGAGAGAGAGAGAGAGAGAGAGAGAGAGAGAGAGAGAGAGAGAGAGAGAGAGAGAGAGAGAGAGAGAGAGGAGAGGAGAGAGAGAAATAAGTGTAGGGTGGTGCTGTACGGTAAAGAAAACGGTATGTGCTTGGATGGATGCATGGAAGACACACAGAGTTTGAAGCAATTTAATTCATAGGAAGAGGGAAAGACTGATTCTGGGAGACAGTTCCAAAGCTCAGCAGTTGAATAGAAGAAAGACTGAGAATACATAAGAACATAAGAAAATGGGAGTCTGCAGAAAGCCGATTGGCCCAAGCAAGGCAGATCCCTGTCCCACACAACCCCAGTTCAATTACAAAGCCCAATTATAGGCTCAACACTCCAACACCCTGAGGATCATCTCACCAAAACGGTTAGAGATTAACGCAGGATTATGGGGGTATGCAGAGTGCTGATTGGCCCAACCCGGCTGATCCCCCTTCACACCCAACCCTTCTCGTCCATATGCTTATCCAATTTTATCTTAAAGCTCCCTACCGTTTTAGACCCCACTATAGCACTTGGTAGTCCATTCCACCCATCTACAACTCTGTTACCAAACCAATATTTGCCTATATCTTTTCTGAAACGAAATTTATCTAATTTGAAACCATTGATACGAGTTCTTTCGCTATCACTGAGCTTTAGTACATTTGTCATGTCCCCTTTGTTAATCCCACTAACCCACTTGAACACCTCTATCATATCCCCTCTAACTCTTCGTCTCTCAGACGCAGTCTGAGTGGTTTCACTCTTGGGTTGGAGAGTTGCACAGCAAATAATGAGTGAAGAACCCCATCTTCTCTAGAACCCATGGACACCTGAGAATTTGTGTTATCGTCTTATCTGTATTTGTTTATGTTTTATTAATTAGTATACCGGTATATACTATGTTGCATTACTGATAGCTATAATAAAGTACCTGAGGTGAAGTTGGTAATTAGTGAAGAACCCCTCTTCTCTACAACCCAAACCCACACTTCTACTACTGGGAAACTCGCATATTACTAGTATATATATATTGTTATATCACTATTCTTTATACTGTATTGTGTTATATATATATTACTGATAGCCAGAATAAAAGTACCTGATGTGTAGTAAGCAGCAAGTGAAGATACCCCTCCTCTCTCAAACCCACACTACTACTGGAGGGAAACATGAACACCTGGTCTATATAAGTGTTTTCTTCTTATCTATGTTTGGCTTTGTCTATCTGTTGTCTCTCACACCACACTACTTCCAACTATAATCTATTTTGTTTCCAGCTGATGGTAAATTGAATCCTTTGGTAGCTGATTTCTCAATACTTAATGGACAAATATGAAACTACTATCGCTGTGTGTCGTATTAATGCCAAGTTTTCATAATTAACATCATATTTCGCTACAAAATATACCTTATAGCTGAGTAGTAACAAAGATAGAAACATGACAATTTACCCTCAGCTGGAAAAAAATAGACTATAACACATCCATTGAATTACCTGTTATAGTTGGCATGAGGGATCTCTCTCTCTCTCTCTCTGTTGTATCTTTATCTATATTTGGCTTTGTCCATATGTTGTCTCTCACACCACACTGCACTACTTCCAACTAACACACACCCATTGGATTACTTGTTATAGGTGGCATGATGGGAATAACACCAGGAAAGACCAAACATAAAATTAACACAAACCACTATTTTGTGATTGTGTGTGTTAGTATGTGTGTTTGTATGTGTGTGTGTTAGTGTGTGTGTTAGTGTAAGTGTGCATGTGTGTTTGTATGTGTGCGCCCATACCCATCACCCTGCCCCTCATGGAACTAAGCCCCACCATTGCCCTACAAAGTACAAAAAATAAAAAATAAAAACTATCACAAGAAGCCCAAACAGCTAAATTATCAGATAATTTAGCTGTTTGGGCTATGGTAAAATTTTGAAAATGCAAATCGTCACATTCTTTCCATAGCAAATTTGAGAAGGATGTATTATCCGGGTATACGGTCATGTTTACATCAGTTGTGCGCTCGCGGTTATGTTCCAGTCTATTTTGATTATTTCTGTCATTTGCCCCCTGCTGGCAATATATATGATGATGACAATAAATCATGCGGGTGTGAGTGGGGCAAAACCCCGCCTCAACCTATTACTGTATCCTATGGCAGTCAAAATAGACGGGAAAATTATCACGAGCGAGCCGAGTAGTGTAAACAAGGCGGGCAGTACGCCCGAATACTACATCCTTACCGCAGATTTTTTTAAAGTGGCACAAGGCTCCCAGCCAAAGTCCATGAGAATCACTCTGGAACAAATTCAAAACCGTTGCAGCAGAAGAGATTAGGCCTAGCCACGATGAAAGAAAATACAGAAAAAGAGGTATTTAGCCTATTCCGAAAAGGCTCCCACGTTTGCGGCCACGAATTACTACCGTTACGTTCGGAGACTCCGCCCGCGTGCGGCCCCCCCCCCCCCCCTCCCTATCCTTCCAGGACTTATCATCATATATAGTCAGCTGGAGGTTACGGGGGTAAATAACAGCAGCAAGCAGGTCGTGGGCCCATGGAAATTTGGAAAAAAATATTGAATTAGGCGGCAAGAATGTAGTTACCGGGTGTACGCGGACACTCGCCATCATGTTCCCGTCTATTTTGACTGCCTTTGGATACAAAAATACATTACCCTGACCAAACAACCTAACCTAACCTAACCTAGTATTATAGATTTATAAGTATTTATTTTATTATAGGCCTAAGTATTTATAGATGATTTATGTTGTATGTCGGTAGTGGTACACCCGGTAACTACATCCATCACAATTAGGCCTAGATGCGAACGTAAAGGTTGTGACCCGACAAGAGTACGCGAGCCGTTTCTAAATAGCCTAGCCTAGGCGGCATAGGCCTAATAACTAGGGGAAAAATATGAAAACCTAACTGGCATAGGTCTCCTTTATGATTATGAGCATTAGGGCCTAGGCCTATGTTAAACCAACAAGATGCTATGGTGTTGGCCTAGGGCCCTAGGCCTAAGCTATCCAAATTTGCCATTTATGATAACGTAAGAGGCCATCAATATAAAATCTTTGTTCCCCACTCCACGACTGAAGCCAGAAAGCGATTTTTCTCCTGCCAAGCAATTCAGCAATGGAACTCACTCCCAGCTGAAATAGTCGATTCCACTTCCCTTTGCCAATTTAAATCCAAGCTAACACACCACCTCCAAGATATTTTCTTTAGCCCGTAAACTTCTCCCACCCAAAATATAGCCAAACTAATCTTCAACTCAATTCCTTGCATATTTCCTCCCACCAAGTCTAGGCCTATTGTTGGACACACTCAACCAGTCACCATTGCTCAACTACAGTACAATATGTCTGACTGTCTTGACTGGCGTGTCCTTTTTTAACAAACTGGGCTGCTTGATCCTGGCGCGCCATGAGCTTCCGATTGGTGGCCCTACCAGGTGAGGTGAGTACCGTACAAAGCTGAATTATGATAGATCCTTGTTTCCTGGGTAGCATTCAAGGAGACTACTGCAGGACTCTTCTTCTTCTTCTTCTTACCTCTGACCGGGTATAGGCTATCCTAGTGTTTACTAGCCTATACCCCTTTGAAAGGACATTAGCCTAACCTAACAACCTTACCTAACCTATCCTAGTATTATAGGTGGGGGCTGCCGCCCCCACCCCCCCGATTTGACTCAGATTTTGGTCAATATTTACGAGTTGCACCACAGCTGGGATCTCATTTCTAATGGTAGTTTTGGGTTCCTATCATTCTATGCTTGATTGCTAGGCTATATACTTTTTATCCACCGGAAAATATATTTTTTTCTTGTTTTTTTTTTGTTTTTTTTAGCATTAACCTAACCAAAAAACCTAACCTAGCCTAACCTAAATGTATTTGGGGGCTATTAGGTTAGGTTAGGTTAGGTTAGGTTAGGTTAGGTTTTTTGGTTAGGTTAATGCTAAATAACAAAACCAAAAAAAACAAGAAAAAAAAATATTTTCCGGTGGATAAAAAGTATATAGCCTAGCAATGAAGCATAGAATGATAGGAACCCAAAACTACCATTAGAATTGAGATCCTAGCTGTGGTGCGACTCGTAAATATTGACCCAGATTTTTGGTGTATTTGTCTGTGAAGTGGGTATTTTTCAATTTGTTGATAACGAAAATCCTCCATGCGGACTATATAGAGAAAAATATGGCGAATCTATTGGTGCCTAGCCTATTTTCCCTAATAAATTGTTTCTCATAACGTCGCACTAGTGTCCTTGAATATTATCGTTTCCTGAAGGTGATAAAGGTTAAGTAGGGTGAACACTCATTATGTTAAAAGGCCTGTCTCTGAGAAATAAGCTTTAAAATACTGATGATGATGATGATGTTGAGGGATAGCCTTAAGTATTGGCCCCTCGTTTGCTCTTCTTACACCTTCCCCAGTTTTCTATCTTCACTGTAGATGTATTATTTCTTCATCTTCTTACTGGGGTCCTTAATTTCTATAAATTTACATGTTTTCCAAAATATATTATCACTTTGTTTTTTCTTTTTCTTTTTTCCTAGTATTAAAACTTTTCTTGTTACACTTTTCTTACTTCCTTTTACATTTTTTATAAATTTTTAAGACACTTTAGCTCTCCTACTTTTTCCTGTGTTCTTAATTTTCGTCAAGTTCTTTTATCCTCTTTTCTCTCCTTTTCCAACATCTATGTAAGTATTGTTTTATCTCTTCGTTTCCTTCTTTCTTGAATAGTAACTCTCCTATAAGTTTTTCAGTGTCTTGGATATATGGCCTGTGTAGACTAATCTTGTTATTTTTGTCCTAATTTCATTATATTCTTCACATTCCAGGATAAAATGTTCTAAGTTTTCTGTATCTTTTTCACACAGTCTGCATTTTGTATCCTCCTTCTTAAATCTGTTTCGGTCTTCTAGGTTTAGGGTGTTTGATCTGCATTTAAAAAATGTGACTGAGGCTGCTGTGTTGTCATATACTTCATCTTCTCCCCCCATTTCTTTTTTTATTTTCTTGTAAATGTTTAGACTGGTTTTTGATTCCATGTCTTTTTGCCACATTTGTGTATCCCATTCATAGGCCTTCTTACACAGTTCTGTCTGTCATCCTGCTCAGTTTTGTTATATTTATGTTAAGCTCCTTTAGACACCTATTGCATTCTTTTACCCATTTATTATTTTTCTCCTCTAGGCCTAATCCTTCTTCAATTATTTCATATAGCATTATATTTCCATCACCGTTCATTATGCCTTGTAAGTATTGTAGTCTTGATCTCATTAGCTTTGATTCTAACAGGGATGCTCCTACTTCTCCTCGAAGGGGAGCAAGACGTTTCGCAGCAAGTGACGGTTCGCCTTACCGCGGCGAACGAGCCCGGACGATAATTGGAACTGCGGCGAACCGTCCCACACCAGCTACCAAATCAAGATGCTTAACTTTAATACCGCCTAGTGTCGTGAGAAAGTAGCTAAATTGACACTGACCAACACAGGTTTATTATTATTATTTTTGTATTGTTATGCCAGGTTTTTACTGGGCTGATTGGTTTGAATAAGTGGATTCTTCCTAACTGGAGAAGTAGAAATCTTTTGACCACAGACACAGAAAGTAATAGTATTTCTTAATAAACTGAATAAACTAGTCTAATAGTTGCCAGAACATAATATACTGGACGGGTTAATATCAGCTAGCCAAACATATAAGTATATGATAGCCTATATAATTACTACTAAACCCAGTAGGCTACACTAGACCAATTTAGGAATTTGACCACTTGCGAGTTTCAGGCTATAAGGAAGTTGAAGCTGTAGACAAAGATTGTAAACAGAAATGCAATAATAATGTAGGTTTCTGATGGCTAAAGGGTATATGTTGAATTGGATTCTATGTATATATAAATGAACTTCAACCGTATTTAAGCTGGTAATCCTGCTAAATATCGATGTCTACAACTCCAACTTCCTTATAGAACGAAACTCGCAAGTGGTCAATTGAGACAAATATACGCTAGACTGACATTAGGAATGCGCTAGAATGTATCATAGATAGTATACAAATAATAATAATGTTTCAAATGAACATATAAATCATAACACACAGAGATGATAAGTCTCAAATCAGAAGACAAAGTCCCGAATTAAATAGGCCTACAAAGCTCACGAGGAAGTCCCGGTGTAGGGTGCTAGACTGTCGCCGTGCCACAGTTCCATGGTAAAGCAGCCCATATGCCTTATAAATAACCAAAACTGTTAAATCACTACTGTATTTCGGTTAGGTTAGGTTAGGTTAGGTTAGGTTGGTTAGGTTAAGTTAGTAAATGCAATAGCATTACGTCAAAATCAACCGAAATAGAATCCCTTGAAATAGAATAGAATCCCTTGCCTTCTACAAGTCGATCCCAAACTTTATCCCACCAAATTATCGTTATTTATAGTTATTTTCTGCATTAGTATTATTGTAAGTAGTGGTAGGTTATGCTCTTTAACGATATATCGAAATACAGTCGTGATTTAACTGATTTTGGTTATATATAAGGCATATGAGCTGTTTTAACATGGAACTCTGGCACGACGTCACTCTGGCACCGGGACTCGAACCTGGGATAACTCACACAGAAACTAAAACTTGCCAGCACCACGAGAGACCTAGACATAGATTGTTTTATAATGGGAGACAGAAAAAACGTTGTCGAATTTGAGAGTAATATGTCTGTAACATTAATACGTATAGAAATGAGTGATATTTTGATGACGTTTTCCTGTCCATTGCTAGCCTAAGTCTTTCTTAATAAACTGAATCAAATGGTCTAATAGTTGCCAGAACATAATATACTGGACGGGTTAATGTCAGCTAGCCAAAATATTAATTATATGATATAGGCTATAATTACCACTAAACCC
Source organism: Paralithodes platypus (assembly GCA_032716605.1). Taxonomy (NCBI): domain Eukaryota; kingdom Metazoa; phylum Arthropoda; class Malacostraca; order Decapoda; family Lithodidae; genus Paralithodes; species Paralithodes platypus. The sequence goes on from CM064514.1 coordinate 42,606,138, forward strand.
AGTACACTAGGCCTACACCAATTAGGAAATCTTGTGTAAAATTATGGTAGAGACAAATACACTGACATTAGGAATGCAATGCGATGGTGTTGAGGGATAGCATTAAGGAATGCGCTAGAATGTATCATAGATAGTACCGGTACGGTAATACCTGCATAATTACACTATACACAAAATATCGCTTAGTATCTTAATTTTGTATTGGAATACAAAATATAAATATAGCCTATTTACTAAGAAAGTTAAAACAAAAAATTATTCAGAATAAAAGGTGTGGAAGAACTGAATGCATAATGGTATTTTGGATGGTGAACTAAAAAGCCGGTCAATATTTACGAGTCACACCACAGCTGGAATCTCATTTCTAATGGTAGTTTTGGGTTCCTATCATTCTATGTTTCATTACTATATACTTTTTATCCACCGGAAAATATTATTTTTTCTTGTTTTTTTTATTTTTATTTTTTTATTTTTTTTTTAGCATTAACCTAACCTAAAAACCTAACCTAACCTAACCTAAATGTATTTGGGGGCTATTAGGTTAGGTTAGGTTAGGTTTTTTGGTTAGGTTAATGCTAAAAAAAAAAAAAAAGCCAAGAAAAAATAATATTTTCCGGTGGATAAAAAGTATATAGCAATGAAGCATAGAATGGTAGGAACCCAAAACTACCGTTAAAAATGAGATCCCAGCTGTGGTGTGACTCGTAAATATTGACCAAAAAACCTGCTTACCGGTACCGGTCCATATTTTAAAAGTCAGCAGTATTGGTAGGGAACACTTCTGTAAGACAAGTGACAAAAGCTGGAGTTTATAGGCCTATCCTATTGTAGTTGTTGTTCCCTAAGCTGCTGCGAACTGTCTCATTGCAGTTAAACGAATCTGCTGCGAACCGTCTCATTCATTTGCTGCGAACAGGCATAACCGATTCTGACAGAACCTGAGGCGAAACGTCACTTGCTGCGAAACGTCTCGACCCCTCCTCGAAGACAGCTATTTTTTACCTGGGTGAAAGACGCTCATTGAGGAATTCGACGTTTCAATTTCGCCACTTAAGATACGGTTGCCCACTTTCAGTATCTCTTAAGACAACTTCAGTAAAGATGGAGTTCACATTAAAACATAAATATAATATATTTCCCTTTGTTCTCTCTCTGATGTACACTTAGATAAAGACAACGGAATAATAACGAGTCCGGACTTTCCGACCTATGTTTACGTTTTGGCTAATAATCTCAACTATAGTAACTAATAATTTAAAGTATTTATTTACATAGTAAGATTAATTTTGAACTATAATATATACCCTATTTGAATCAACAATCTATACAGACTGAATTATATAGATTTTAAGCTCTAATGTCGATATTTATATAAAGTCCCAATAATGTGTTTTGTTGAATGTTTCTGGCGGGCAATTCAAATTCAGTACAAACTGGAAGATATGTGCAAGGAGATAAATGAATGGAATATGGATATAGTGGGGGTAACGGAGACGCAACTGCGGGAAAAGAACGAAATGTGTATAGAAACGCACAAAATGATTGGGAAAGGACGGAGTAAGTGGTAAAAGAAAGGTGGGGGTGGGAATCATAGTGAAAAACGGGTTGGATGTTGATATGGAGGAGGTAAATGTTGGTGACTCGGAAATGAGCGAGGATATCATGGCGTGGAACCTGAGCTACAGAGTAAGAGGAAAGAGTGAGAGGATTCTGCTAGTAGTGTGCTACATGACGGTGGAAGGCCCGAGTGCAAGACAAGATAACAATAGGAAATATGGAGTGGTGAAAGCACTAATACACGAAAGGATGGAAGAGCAGGTGATTGTGATGGGAGACATGAATGGCCATATTGCCATCCTAGGCGAGGAGACAAATAACAATGGCCAGCTGCTACTAAACTTCGATGAGGAGAACAATATGGAAATTCTAAACCAAACAATAGCTGAGGGTAGAGTAACTTGGAGTGGAAGATGGGGTGAGTCAGCAATTGATTATATCCTGGTGAATGAGAGAGCAAGAAAACAGGTACAGTATATGTGGGTGGACGAGGAGCGTAAAGTAGACATAATGAGTGACCACAATGTGATGATGATGGAATATATGTGCATGAGAGAAGGGAGGGTTGAGGTTCCTAGGGACCAAGGAACAGGGTGGAACCTCAAGAGCGCAGATTGGGTACTATTCAGGGAGGATCTGGAGCAAGAGACATGGAGAAGCGAGGGGAGTGTAGAGGAACTGAATGAAATGCTAGTTAAAACTGTAAGACGAGTGGCCTTACAACGGGTAGGAAGAAGAAAGACAGGCAGAAGCAAAAGAGTGCGGAAAAGGTGGTGGAGTGATGAGATAGATAGCGCAAGAAAAGAGAGGAAGGAATGTAACAGGAAGTGTAGAAGACTGAGGAAGAACAAAGACAACAGTGAGAACGAGAGGCAAGAGTACAATGAAGCCTGGGAGGAGTACAAGAAGAAACAGAAGACAGTGAAACACATGATCAGAAAACAGAAAAGGAAATGGTAGACGAACTAAGAGCAAAGGGAGAGGAAGGGGGTAGAGAATGGTATGCTTTCCTGAGAGGTGACCAAGTCAGAGAGAGAGTGAATGTAGAAGAGCTAAATGTAAATGGTAGGTTAATAAGGGAAAACACAGAGAAGGCACGAGCGATAAAAGAATTCTGGGAGAATATAGGCGGTGCAAATGAAAGGGAAGACAGAAATGAAGTGTATCTGGAAATAGAAAGAAAGATAAACGAGAATATGGATGAGGAAATAAGCAGAGATGAGATAGCTAAGTTTGTAAAAAGGTTGAAAACAGGAAAGGCTGCGGGGCTGGACGATATCCCATATGAGTTCTACAGAGAAGGGGGAAAGGGAGTGATAGAAGGTATGTATATACTGTTTAAAAAGATATGGAATGAAGAGAGAGTCCCTAGCTAATGGAATGAAAGTAGAGTGACCCTGCTACATAAGGGCGGGCACAAGAGCAAGAGTGAGCTAAAAAACTATCGTCCAATCAGTCTGACTGACACAGTGGGGAAGGTGTTCTGTGGGATCATGCACGAGAGGTTAAAAGAGATATGTGAGAGGAATAAGGTAATGGGAGAAGAGCAAAATGGGTTCAGGAAAGACAGAAGAGGTGAAGACAACATGTTCGTGATAAGGGAGGTAATAGAGAAGTGGAATAAAAGTGGAAAGAAGGGATACATAGCGTTCCTGGACATAGAGAAAGCATACGCCAGGGTATAAGATGAGTAAGGTGTTGGAGAAGGTGGGAATGAGCAAGAAGGTTGTGACCATAATAAGGAGTATGTATGAGAGCACAAGAGGGAAATACAGTCTAGGAGACATCGAGACGGAATGGGTGAAGAGCAAAAGAGGAGTGAGACAGGGCTGTGTACTATCACCGTGGCTATTTGGGATGTATACTGAGGAGTTGGCAGTGAGAGTTGGGAAGACGGGAATAGGGATCAATGTGGGAGAGAGGGTACTGAACATATTGATGTACGCCGACGATGTGGTAATTCTGAGCGAAAGTAAAGAAGACCTGCAAACTCTGCTAGATGTGGTGACTAAGTACGGTGAGGATTTCAATGTTAATTTCAGTAGCGAAAAGAGTCAAGTGCTTGTGGTGAATGGACGCGCAGAAGACGAGGATGAAACCTGGTCGCTTGGTGGTAGGACTATAAGGAGAGTAAGGGAATATAAATACCTGGGAATGATAATGGACGAGAAAGGGTGCGATAGAACCAAGAATGCGAGTTTGTCAAGAGCGAATCAGTGGGTGGGAAGGCTGGGCAGTGTAGCAAGGACAAGAGCAAATAAGTATGAAGTGGTAAGAGGAGTATGGAAGGGAATGGCTGTACCGAGTTTGATGTATGGGCTAGAAACCATGAAATGGACGGCGAATGACCTGGCGAAAATGGAGGTGACCCAAAACAAAATTGGTAGAATGGCCCTGGGTGCCAACAAGCTCGCGGCAGTGGAGGCCGTGAGAGGAGAAGCAGGGTGGAGCTCCTTCGCCGAAAGAATAGCGAAGGGAACGCTGAGATACAGGGTAAGACTAGAAAGAATGGACGAGAACAGATGAGCACGAAAGGTTTATGAATGGACAAAGGAGGAGAGCAAGTGGAATAGGATGTGTGATAAGAAAATAGAGGAGCATGGGATGCGTGGAATAATGATGGGTGAGAGTATGAGAACGTGGAGCTCAGGGAAGTGGAAAAATGAGATAAACACGCGGGTCAAAGATAAGGGTAGGGACGAGTGGATGGAAAGAATGAGGCAAAAGAGTTCACTAGACTGGTATATGGCAAAGAATAGTCCAAGAAGTGAACTTTTCTATGATGGTAGTATGGGGAGTGAGCTGCTGTTCAAGGCGCGAACTAAATCCCTGGAGGTGAACAACCGGACATACAGGTGGAACAATGAGGGTAGTAGGATCTGTAGAATGTGCGACGGAGGAAGGGATGAGACCATATAGCACATACTACTAGAATGTGATAAGTACGGGAGGGAAAGAGAAATTATGATCAGTGCAGTGAGACAGGAAGTAGGAGAGGTACAGTGGAACGGGTTGATAGAAGTTATGCAATGGGACCCTCTGCGTATGGTGCTATTCCTGCTAGGTCTAACCACGATAGATAAGTGGAATAACACAACCATTGAGAAGGTAAAAGGCTTCCTGGAGAGAATGTGGTTGAAGAGAAGCATATAGTGGTGGCCTAGGCAATCTAATTGCCATCCCTGGAGAGAGAGCCGATCCTAAGGCCACACCTTTGATCTGTTCAGGGTGACTCTCGCACCAAGACCAAGACCAAGCCCAAGGGCTATTTATTGTATCTTCTGGGAGACTGTTCCAATCCCGTATGGTTCGTGGAGAGACTGAGTGTTTGTAGAAGTCAGTATTAGTGTGGTATGTTTGGTACTTATGAGAATGTGTGTTACGAGTGTTGCGGGTGTTTGAGTTGTGTAGGTATTCATGTTTTTTAATGTCAATATAATTGTGTTTGAAAGGTTTGAAAGGTTTGAAAGGTTTATTAACTCGAGCGACCCCAAGTGGGGTATTAAGAGTACATACTTCAATACAAATACAAAATACAATAACACATATACAAAACAACAACATTATTTGTACATAATAATATTTCAACTTGACTGGTGGCCTTGTTGTAAGTTCAAGACTTTATGTCTTGAAATAATTCATAATTTCTCCTACAAATTTGGCAAGTTTTAATATAACTGCATGTTGTGTACTGCTGAATAACTGTGACATTTTCATAGAATTAGGATTATTATAATAATATTTGTTAAGGTACTGCCTTCTGTAAACATTAAAATGTGAACATTTGAAAAAAAAAATGGAATTCATCACCGACTTCATTACTGTTACATAACGTACAAATTCGATCGTTTACATTTATGTTATTGTGTCTACCGCTGACAATAGGCAGCATATGATTACCACATTTGAATTTACACAACCTTATTGAATATTGCTTTGGCTGTTTAAGTAAATAATCTTGGATGCGGTAATCGACCGTCATTATTCTGTAATTCAAACAAACACTACTTCTATTAACTTCCTCCGTCCATTTTTGCCTATAAATATCACTAGATCTAAGTTTAAATGCTTCTTTAAACCAGTTACCATTAATATTATTTACATCATTAAATACATGCGACATTCCATTGCTATCTAGTAAGCATTTGATATTATTTAACCAGGGTAATTTGTACTGTTCTCGATCATACAAAACTTTCATTAATCTATACAAAACACATGAAATTTTATTTTCCGTACCACTTGTAATCCTAAACCAAAAATTTACCATTTTATTGTCTATGATTTCCTGCAAACTTCTAAAACCTGATTCACCATACACCATACATGTTGCAGTTGATTTATTCAACCTCAAAAGTCTCTTCAAAAATCTATTGCATGTCCTTTTTAGGTGATCAATATTCTCACAGCCCCATATTTCACTACCGTACAATAAGATGGGTAATACTAGTTTTTCGTATAAATCGATACTTGGTGTCGAACGGTAGGTTAAGCTTGTTAATTGTATTTAATAACCCATAAGTTGCTCTCTTACTTTTAATTACTTGTTTTGCTTTAGCTTTATGAAATCGACCGTTGAAGTTAAATGTTGTGCCCAGGTAAGTATAATGATCCACTACCTGGATTTCATCATTACCGAATTTAAATGTCCTATGTTTTCTGACCTTACCCCTGGAAAATATTACAACTTTAGTTTTACCAATGTTTACCTGCAGTGCTGAAAGGCTACAATACTCCTGAACGGCATTCAAAGCAAACTGTAAATCATCTTCATTTTCGGCCATAACTATAGTGTCATCAGCATAAAGTAGGCAAAACAAATTAAAATAAAGTTCAGCATCATTCTCGCCCAAGAACCCTGCAACATCTGTACTGATAGTTGGCAATCCCGAAAATGCATTACTGATGTGAGCTTTAAAATCATTTAAAAACATTGCAAATAGAAGTGGGGATAAACTTTCTCCTTGTCTCACACCGACATTACACGAAAAATAAGAGGATATCTGATTATTGACTTTAACACATGATTTAGCCCAGCTATACAAGTTGTGCACCACCCGTAGTACCCTCCCATTAATATTGTGACTTAACATTTTCGTCCATAATTCTGTTCTCTCAATAAAGTCAAAAGCCTTTTTATAATCAATAAAAGCACAATACAACCTTTTCTTACGAGCCAAATAGTAATTAATAAGAACGTGCAACGAAAATATATGATCAAGGGTACTGAAACCTTTCCTGAAGCCTGCCTGTTCGTTCCCTAATAAATTCATGTTAGTCAAGTATTCATAAAGTCTCGTGTTAAGTAAAGATGTGAACAACTTACCCAGGCATTTTATACATTACTGTGAGTCTGTGCCTGAGTCTTCGTGTGTTAAGGGTTTCCATGTTTATTTGATTTTTGATACGGGTTGTGATGCCTGGGGTTTGCGTGTAATTGTGTGTGATGAACCTGGCTGCTTTGGTGTTAATTCTAGAGTAGAATTAGTGAATGCAGTACAGAAGTTGAAAAATGGAAAAGCTGCTGGAGTAGATGATATACAGTGTGATATGATAAGGAATGGAGGTGAATTAGCAAGGGATTGGCTGTGTAAATGATGTTCACAAGCTTGGACAAATGTTGAAATTGGAGTGGTGCCAGTGAACAGGAAGAGGGGAATGATAGTCCTCTTGTATGAAGGTAAAGGCCACAGGCCATAGCTCGATTGGCAGAGCATTCGCTTGCTAACCGTGAGGTTGACGGTTCGAGCCTCGGGCCAGCCAGTGTGTTATTGGCAGACGTCAGTGCTGTTGGTGAACGGTGCGGTCTAGCAATCTGTGGCAACTATTCACTGAGTCCCTGATTCATCAGGGCACCCACCCTAGCCCAGCTATTGAGCAGGGAGTGTATGGTGGTAAAAAATGCATCATCATAAGGTAAAGGTGAACGAAATGACTGTAAGTGCCACAGAAGTATTAGTCTGCTGAGTGTGGCTGGTAAAGTATATGCGAGAATAGTGATCGACAGAGTGAAATAAATTACCGATGGAAAAGTGAGTGATGAACATAGTGAATTTTGAAATGAAAGAGGATGTGTGGATCAGATATTTGCAGTGAGACATGATAAAGAAGGCATGTGAAAAACATAAGAAGGTATCATGGCATTTATGGATCTTGAGAAAGCATATGACAAAGGATTATGGAAAGTTTTAGAGCTGTATGATGTAATAGACATTTTGTGGAATGTTGTGAAGAGTTTTTATGAGGGTAGTGAAGCATGTGTAAGAATAAATGGCGCATTAAGTGAATGGTTTAATGTGCAGGTCAGAGTGAGACAGGGATGTGTGATGTCACCCTGGTTGTTTAATATCTACATGGATGGAGTAATGAGAGAAGTAAAGGACAGAACAAGAAGAGAGTGACTAGAGATGGTGAGTGGTGGAAACAGAATGACTGTCACTAAGGTGTTGTATGCAGAGGACGCAGTGTTATGTGCCGAGAACGAGAATGACCTTTGCCAGATGGTGGAGATATTTGTGCAAGTATGTGAAAGACGAGGTCTGAAAGTAAATGTTATTAATAAAAGCAAAGTAGGCCTAATGGTAGTAGAAAGAGAAGGAGACACTGTGTGTAATGTAAGGATTAATGGAGAACAGCTTGAACTAGTAGATGAATTTATATATCTGGGAGCCGTGATTGAGAAAAGGGGGAAAACGTACAAGAGAAGTAGAAGACAGAGTTACATAATATACCTTCGATTTAGTTTCCGATTCCAATGCGAAAGGGCTTCAAAAATAATATGAGAAAAAAAAGTTCCTCCTCGAAAATTGCCGAAAAATGCGCTCGTGTATCACAACCTTTATACCCAGTTAAGGGGTAATGGGTCGCTTTTTTGGTCCCTCTTCTTCTTCATGATTAACCCCATTAGTTTTCAGATTTTAAGACCTTCGGCCAATTAGTTTGGCAATTTTAAGACCTTTCGCCCCATATCTTTGTCAATATTAAGACTTTTGTGTAATGTAGGTGTCTATATTTTCCTGGCGAGCGATAGTGAGCCTGTAATTTAAGATAAACCTACCTTCGGCCGGGAAATTTTTCTTCCGAAAAATGTACAAATTTATCTTGAAAGAGGGTTTTAGGGAGGTGTTTAAGTTAGGGAAGGTAGCAAGGGAAACAGTAAGGGTGTGAAAAATAAGAATGGGCGAGTGCTAGCCGAGAAGCAAGAGAGAGTCAAAAGATGGAGGGAGTACTTCAACGAATTGCTGAATGTAAGGAATGAAGCTCCAGCAAACATAGTTGGATGGGGTATGGGAGGGAGAAGAAGAGAAGTAGTGGAGGAGGAGGTGGAGATTAGGAGGTCAGAGTTGTGTACAGCCATGAAAAGAGTGAAGTTGGGTAAAGCTCAAGGAATAGATGGAGTGTGTGGGGAAATGCTGAGGTATGGTGGTGAGATAGTGATCGAATGGGTATAGAAAATGTGCAAACTAGCATGGGAGAAGGGGAGTGCACCTGATGAATGGAAGACAGGCATAATAGTTCCCCTATATAAGGGTAAAGGGGAAAGAGGAGTATGTGGTAACCACCAAGGAATATGTCTTCTAAGCGTAGTTGAGAAGGTGTACAGTAGGGTAGCGATATAGAGTAAGAACGAGAACGGAAAAATGGATAGGTGACAATCAGGGCGGTTTTAGGAAGGGAAGAGGATGTGTAGATCAGATTTTTACCCTAAAATGTGTTGGAGAAATATCTGGAGAAGCAACAAAAGCTGTATGTTGCCTTTATGAACTTGTAGAAGGCCTATGACAGAGTGGATAGAGAAAGTATGTGGAAAATACTTAGAATATACGGAGTAGATGGCAAGTTGCTGAAAGCAGTGAAGAGCATGTGTGAGGGTGCAAAGGCGGCAGTACGTGTGGAGAATGAGCAGAGCGAGTTCTTTAATCTGAATGTTGGGTTGAAACAGGGGTGTGTGATATCCCCATGGTTGTTTACATGGGAGACATACAAGGAAGAGCAGTGGATGTGGGTGTATCGCTGATAAGGGAGGGAAACAAGTGGAAGCTATCTGTACTGCAGTTTGCTGATGATACAGTTCTGATGAGCAATAATGAATGGGAGTTGCAAGGTCTGGTAAATAAGTTTGGAACAGTGAGCGAAAAAAGGAATCTGAAGGTAAATGCTGGGAAAAGCAAGGTTATGGTCTTCGAAAGGGGTGAAGCCACAGAGTGTGAGGTGAAGTTGAACGGTCAGGCTATGGAGTGTCAGCTCATTTAAGTATCTGGGCAGTGTGCTGAGTAAAGATGGGAGTATGGATGAAAAAGTGCAGGAGAGGGTGCAACAGGGGAAGAGGGTTGTAGGAATGCTGAAAGCAGTAACAAGAAATAGGGTGGTCAGCATGGAAGTGAAGAAGTCCTTGCATGACAGTATGGTAATCCCGACACTAGCTTATGGAAGTGAAACATGGACGTTGGTGGAGAAACTCAGACCAAGAGTGAGAGCGGTGGAAATGAGTTAAGTGCGTGCGGAGTTACATGGAGGGGTAGACAGACAAATGAGGAAGTAAGAAGGAGATGTGGTGTGGTGTGCTGGAAAGTGTGAAAAGGAACACCTTGAAATGGTTCGGCCATATGAAACTTATGGGAAGCGAGAGAATGACTAAGAGGGTGTACAAGAGCGAGGTGGAAGGACAGAGAGGGAGAGGTAAACCGAAAGAGAGGTGGAAGGATGGAGTGAAGAAGTATATGGATTAAGGCGGTGCTGGTGGGGAGGAGGGGCGTCGACTGACTGGGGACAGAGGTGCATGGGGGCATTTCGTTCGTGGCCACCCCTTCGGGGATCACGGCGTCAGGCAATAGATAGATAGATAGATGAATCCTTTGGAATGGAAGAGCAAGCTTTGGGCATTGATTGTGGAGTGGTTGAGTGGATAAAGATAAATACTTTGAGGTGATATGGTCATGTTCAGAGAATGAATGAAGACAGAATGCCAAGAAAGCTATATGAGAGTCAGGTGAGTGGAGCAGCTACTAGTGAAAAACCACCTATAGTATGGGAAAAGAAAGTGGAAAAATATAATGAGGAAAAACTTCCACAAAGTGGAAGGGGCATTGTGGCATGGGCAAAGGAAGCATGTCTTGATAAAGTAGCCTGGAGAAGTTTCGGTCATGGCCATCCTTTAGCGGGGGTTTCCCACGGGGAATCAAGGCGTCAGATGATTATGATGAACTTATCAAAATCACTATGTGGAAATAATGCTTTAGCAAAATATTTTTGTTATGCCACGTTTTCAAGAAACGTGATATAATCTGATATAACATAAGAATGCTCAACTGGGTGAAAACTGACCCAAACTCCCAAAATCACCACACAAAATAACAGGCAATAAACAGAAACACTAGAAAAGATTACACCATTTATTATTCACACAAGTAGGAGTTCATAACCATAATGTTCATAACCATTGGTATCCAATGGACCCGGGTTCAAATCCCGATATGTCAATGGGAAGATATTATTGGGATTGAATTTGTGCTGTACCTAGTATCAGGGTCTGAGTCTGGAGGGTGAGACAGTGAAGCACTTGAACGAAACAACCAGCGGCTTCAGAGATGGAGCTGCTTCGAGCCATGAATGGATGCTTCACATGTCTCACTCCCCAGACTGGAACGAGACCTCACGGGCTTCACCGTGTTGAGCGGTGGATTGTAAGGGCTCTCAGCCTATGCCCGAGAGGGCGTATTGGAATATATAAAAAAAAAAAAAAAATAAAAAAAAAAAAAAAAAAATCACAATTCAATAACACTGCTGTGGATATAAAGCATATGTGTGGTAAAGAAATAAATTAGTCGAGGTAGTAACCTCCACACAAGTAAATCGTTCTAATTATCGATCAGAATATGATCACAGAGAGAGTGTATTTAATACTCAAAATTACAGAGTAAAAGAGAACATAAGTACAAGATCAATTATTAACAAGTATTGAAATACTGAGGTTGGAACAGGAGAACGATCTAAATTAATAAAGAGTTAATAAAAATAATCTTCAGGATTAAAATGAAAAAAAATTGGACACTGAGTCCGTTAACACAATGAAGTATTTAACATAAATTTAGGTAGATAGGTAGTCTACATAAAGTAATTAATATGAAGCACTCAACTCTGCGGAATTTACACTCCCAATTATGGCTATGAAACTATAGGGACATTGAATGTATAAATATAGGTATAACGCGAGTGATCTTGAATTATGTGTAGGAGTGTTACAATAATGAATGGGGATATCTGGTATGTATATTTTCTCTTCAGTGAAACGGGAGCCCGAGCTTCGAGAAAGTATATAATTATATCGATTCCCAATGTGGACAGGAGTGTATTGTTTCACTAATGAGATAACAACGAACAATCAAGAAGGGAGAGGAAAGATTCTCATAAATTACGTTAACAGGAATAGATATACTAAGATCCTCGGCACACTAAATTCACACCCTTACAATAATCACGTTACCCTAGAAAGTGAAGATGGAAAGACACTTAAAGGAATTTTTTCGGGAGACAGAAGAGGATGGTGTAACTCTGGAATTGGATGTTGGCAGGTCTGGTAACACTTGACAGGCGAACTTCTGTACCACGTTGATGAGGTTTAGTCACTGTCCTTCTAGTCTTCAGAGCCAAACAATTCCAACAATCTTCCAGCTCGGTTCTTCTCTCTTGTCTGTCGCGTGTCTGGAATTCCTTCACACTGGTTCTGGGGAAAGAAACTGTGTTCCTCGTAACTCTAAGTTTGTCCAAGGACTTGCCTGGAGTAAGAGGAAGTTTTTGTGTGTTTATCTTGGGAAGAAGATGGTGTTTGGGAACAGTCTCAGACTCCAATGAGTGGTCAATAAATAGTTCAGTTGATGTTAATATATCGTTTTCTCTATCTAGGTAAACCATAGAAAACATTATATTTAGGGTGACACTAACTTATATTGTACATGTATAGCTTTTCTGTATTGTGTTAACCTTCAATAACAATTCAATTTTTTTTTTTTTTTGTATATCATTAGACATGAATTAGTTGAATAAACCTAGAATGCAAATATCTAAGCCATTTTTGGTAGAATTTTACTTTAGTGGCGCGCACTTTACAGGTAGCCTATCACCACGAACTATTTTCGGTGTCCACGCATCCATTAACAACCTAAAAATAACACACATAACAAAGCCACTCCAACAGCTTCCACTCTCTCCAACACCTCTTCTCCCCTCTCTACACTCTTCAGAAAAATAGGAAAAGTAGAATGTAGATACGAGGTGCTGTTGTAAAAAGGCTTATCCCTCAATACCTTCACCTGACCTGACCTGACCTAGCCTACACCCTTCTCTGGTCTGATACTATAGTCTATTCGCTGTAAGTAGGAAAGTACGGTCGCGCTAATAAGTCATGTCCCAGCTGTTGTTGTTGTTGTTGTTTTTCCTCAGGCTGCCTGGCCGAACAGCCCCAAGGCCCCGAGCAAGGCCAAGGCCATAACCGAGCGCCCCAACACAACCCTCCCTGCCTACCACGAGAAAGCCTGGGTGACCGAAGCCACTCCATGGCGGGGAGCTGAGGAGGGTGCGGAAACACCCGGGAAACGAAACCCCACCCAGGGCCCTGTGCCCCTCAGCAATTATGAAGAGAAAGTGAGGGGCAAAGGGAAAATGTGACGCTTTGGCTTCCAATCTACCAACCTCTGGGTTGGCAGATTGGGAGGTCAATCCACGGAAGAGACGCCGTCACTTGAGATCTAGAAAATATATAAGTAAAAGGAACAGTCAGAGTAAGCTATGGGTATGGCAGAGATCGCTCAGTTCTCACTCTGATAGACCAGCCCATCACCACTGTCCCAGCTGTCTTTACGTTTGGCTCTCTCTGTGCTGTATTGATGTCTGTCAGATGTTGAATAGGGTGTATAAGTGTAGGACCATGCTTATATGTCACTCGAAACTAATAAATCAAGTTTTAGATATTGCTGATACCAATTATTGAACGAAATATACTTGGTTCCGAGACATGACTTATTAGCACGACTGTACAATCGTGTAATAGTTGCCAAAATATAATGAAAAGGACGTCCCCGGTACTGAATGGGTTACCTAAGGGGAGATGGGCCGGTAAAACTTCGATAGGAGAAATGACAGAAAATTATTTAGAAATGTGCAGTACATTAAATAGTCAATTTCTTTCCGTTTTCACTAATGAAAATTTGGCACAGTTTCCAGAAGTCCGTAAGGTATATAGCGATAGTATAGAAAATAGGTTAAGTACGGATACTATAAGTAGAAATGATGTGCTTAAGGAAATTGACAGACTGAAACCTCATAAATCGCCTGGTCCTGATGAGGTATATGCTAGAGTATTAAAAGAATCTAGGGATGAGTTAAGTTACCCATTAACATTTTTATTTAACAAGTCATTGGAGACAGGTATAGTTCCAGAAGCTTGGAAGCTTGCAAACGTAGTTCCGATCTTCAAAAAAGGTGACAAATCAATAGCATCCAATTACCGTCCCATTAGTCTTACATCAATCATAGGAAAGCTACTAGAGTCAATTATTGCTAGTAAAATTAGAAACCACTTAGATTCATTTAATTTAATAAATTCTTCTTAGCATGGATTCACTCAGGGGACGTTCTTGCCTTACTAATTTGCTTAGTTTTTTCTCAGAGGTATATGAAGCAGTAGATAATGACAAGTCATATGATATAATATATTTAGATTTCAGTAAAGCTTTCGACAGAGTCCCCCATGAGAGATTGATGAGAAAGGTTGAGGCGCATGGAATAGGTGGGGCGTTGTTGGGATGGATTAGGTCATGGCTAATTGGTAGGAAGCAGAGAGTCAGCATAAATGGTACGAAGTCAGAATGGGGAGCAGTCAAAAGTGGTGTCCCCCAGGGATCTGTATTAGGTCCTCTGTTGTTTGTTATATACATAAATGGCCTTGATTTAGGTATAACTAGTAGGACAAGTAAATTTGCAGACGATACCAAAATGGGGAGAACAATTGATTCAGATAGAGATATAGAGTGCCTCCAAAGGGATCTAGATACCTTACACGAATGATCAGTAAATTGGCAGATGAAGTTTAACATTGACAAATGCAAGGTATTTAAGATAGGGAAGATGCATACAAATGTTAAATATAAACTAGCTAATATGGAATTAGAAAACTCGAATTGTGAGAAAGATCTAGGTGTGTTTGTTAGCAATGATTTGAAGCCTAGACAACAGTGTATAAGCGTTCGCAACAAGGCAAACAGGATTCTCGGGTTCATCTCTAGGAGTGTGAGTAACAGAACTGCTGATGTTATCTTAAAACTTTACTTGTCATTAGTGAGACCCCATATGGATTATGCTGTTCAATTTTGGTGTCCTTATTACAGAATGGACATAGATTCATTGGAGAGAGTACAACGTAGAATGACAAAAATGATCCATAATATTAGAAATCTTCCGTATAAAGAAAGGTTGAAGAAATTAGGCTTACATTCGTTAGAGAGACGCAGAGTTAGAGGGGATATGATAGAGGTGTTCAAGTGGGTTAGTGGGATTAACAAAGGGGACATGACAAATGTACTAAAGCTCAGTGATAGCGAAAGAACTCGTACCAATGGTTTCAAATTAGATAAATTTCGTTTCAGAAAAGATATAGGCAAATATTGGTTTGGTAACAGAGTTGTAGATGGGTGGAATGGACTACCAAGTGCTATAGTGGGATTAAAAACGATAGGGAGCTTTAAGATAAAATTGGATAAGCATATGGACGAGAAGGGTTGGGTGTGAAGGGGGATCAGCAGGGTTGGGCCAATCAGCGCTCTGCAGACCCCCGTAATCCTGAGTTAATCTCTAACCGTTTTGGTAAGATGATCCTCAGGGTATTAGAGTGTTGAGCCTATAATTGGGCTTTGTAATTGGGGTTGTGTGGGACAGGGATCTGCCTTGCTTAGGCCAATCGGCTTTCTGCAGACTCCCATTTTCTTATGTTCTTATGTTCTTATGTATTCTGGACTACTTTCTCCCTCGTGTTTAGCCCCATTAGTTTGGAGATTTTTAGACGTTCGGCCTATTAGTTTGACGATTTTAACACCTTTCGTCCCATTTCGTAATCAATTTTAAGACCCCTTCGTGCCATTTAGGTGTTGTTTTTTTTCCTAGCGAGCGAGAGTGAGCTTGTAATTATAAGAGTACCGATATTCAGCCGGGACATTTTTCTACCAAAATTTTTACAAATTAATATTGAAGGGGAGGGGGGGGGGGCGGAAGGGGTCCTAGGGAGTGTTTTTTCAAGCTTGATGGAGGTCTAGCGAGGAAAGTAAGATATAGGAATACATGAATTAATAGATAACAAAACGGCCCATCTCCCATTAAAAGGGTTGTGACGTCATACCAAGATGGCGGCGGTGAGAGAGAGAGAGAGACAGATGAGAGGTCCTTCCTGTACTGAAAAATCTGGTCACACCATTATGCCGTCTGTTGTAAGACGTTTTGCCCCATTCACCCTCCTACTACTACTACTACTACTACTACTACTACTACTGTAGTACTACTACTTCTGTTTCTAACGTACGGGCTATCATCATCTTTATATATATAAGACGTTTTGCCCCATTCAGCCTACTACTACTACTACTGTTTCTACCGTACGGGCTATCATCATCTTTATATATATATATATATATATAAGACGTTTTGCCCCATTCAGCCTACTACTACTACTACTACTACTACTACTACTACTACTGTTTCTACCGTACGGGCTATCATCATCATCTCTCTCTCTCTCTCTCTCTCTCTCTCAGCTGTGCTACGAGTTCATGATTACTACTTAATGCAGGTAGCCTACTTAGTTACATTTTTAAACTAACCTAACCTTTTTAACCAAACCTAACTAACCTAATCAAACTTTTTTGACCTAAATGTTTAACCTAAAGTTTATATAAAACCTAACCTAACTTTTACATATTCTTATAAAGAAACCTAAATTCTTAACCTAAATTTTTAAAACTAACCTAACCTTTTTAACCAAACCTAACTAACCTAATCTAACTTCTTTTGACCTAATTGTTTAACCTAAAGTTTATATAAAAACCTAACCTAACTTTTACATTCTTTTATAAAGAAACCGAAATTCTTAACCTACCATTTTAAAACTAACCTAACCTTTTTAACCAAACCTAACTAACCTAATCTAACCTTTTTTGACCTAATTGTTTAACCTAAAGTTTATACAAAAACCTAACCTAACTTTTAAATTCTTATAAAGAAACCTAAATTCTTAACCTAACATTTTTAAACTAACCTAACCTTTTTAACCAAACCTAACTAATCTAATCTAACCTTTATTGACCTAATTGTTTAACCTAAAGTTTATATAAAACCTAACCTAACTTTTACATTCTTTTATAAAGAAACCTAAATTCTTAACCTAACATTTTAAAATCAACCTAACCTTTTTAACCAAACCTAACTAACCTAATCTAACTTTTTTTGAACTAATTGTTTAACCTAAAGTTTATACAAAAATCTAACCTAATCTAACTTTTAAATTCTTTTATAAAGAAACCTAAATTCTTTTCCTAACATTTTTAAACTAACCTGACATTTTTAACCTAACCTAAATTCTTAACCTAACCTAAATTTCCTAACTAAGCTAACTTATCGATTATCGACTTCTTACCTAACCTAACATACATCACCTAACCTAACCTAACCCTACCTAACCTAACTTAGCGATTTTCAAGTTTTAACCTAACCTAACGTACCTAACCTAACCTAACCTAACCTGACTTATTTAACCTAACTTAGCGATTTTCAAGTTCTAACCTAACCTAACCTAACGTACTTAACCTAACTTAGCGATTTTCAAGTTTTAACCTAACCTAACTTATTTGACCTAACCTATCCTAACTTAGCGATTTTCAAGGTTTAACCTAACTTAACCAAACTTTTTAACGTAACCAAACATGTCTAAACTAACCTACATTTTTAACCTAACACTTTTTAACCTAACGCACTCTAATTAACCTAACACACTCTAACTAACCTAACACACTCTCACTAACACAATCTACCTAACCTAATCAAACTCACTCTACTGAACCTAACGCACTCTAGCCAACCCAAATGCACTCCAATTAACCTAACACACTCTACATTAACCTAACGCACTCTACCCAACTCAAACGCACTCTAATTAACGTAACGCACTCTAACTAACCTAACACTCTCACTAACACAATCTACCTAACCTAATCAAACACACTCTACTGAACCTAACGCACTCTACCCAACCCAAACGCACTCTAATTAACCTAACACACTCTACATTAACCTAACGCACTCTAGTAGACCTAACGCACTCTAATTATCGTAACGCACTCTAATATACGTAACGCACTCTAATTAGCGCACCACACTCTACATTAACCTAACGCACTCTAACACATTCTAATTAGCGTAACGCACTCTACATTAACCTAACGCACTCTACCTAACCTAACATACTCTAATTGCCCTAATGCACTCTAACCTAGCCTAACACACTCTAATTGACCTAACACACTATAATTAACCTAACGCACTCTATTTAGCATAACGCACTCTAACCTAGCCTAACACACTCTAATTGGTCTAATGCACTCTAATTAACCTAACGCAGTCTAATTAGCGTAACACACTCTACCTAACGTAATGCACTCTAATTTACCTAACGCACTCTAATTAACCTAACACTCTAATTAACCTTGCGCACTCTAGTTAACCTAACCTAACCTAACCTAACCTAACCTAACGCACTCTAACGAAAAACACAAAAATGGCAATTGAGGATGCGCGCGCGACTCCGAACACCCCCAAACGGCTCGGCAAAAAGTCTCCCCATGGATGCCGAGCGCGCGCACAGGGGAGGTGTGGTGGAGTGGTCATGCCACTGGATTGGTAATCCAATGGACCCGGGTTCAAATCCCGATATGTCAATGGGAAGATATTATTGGGATTGAATTTGTGCTGTACCTAGTATCAGTGCATTACCACAGCACACCGAAATGCCAAAAAATACCCTCATTGTTCCCTGATTAAATAACACTGTATGAATATTCCCATATTCAAATATGTTACAGGGGGACAATGCCTAGTGAGTTCACTGCTCAATAGGTGGCGTTCTGGGAGTGAGGGTCTGAGTCTGGAGGGTGAGACGGTGAAGCACTTGAGCGAAGCAACCAGCTGCTTCAGAGATGGAGCTGCTTCGAGCCATGATGGATGCTTAACATGTCTCACTCCCCAGACTGGAACAAGACCTCACGGGCTTCACCGTGTTGAGCGGTGGAATGTACAGGCTCTCAGCCTATGCCCGAGAGGGAGTAGTTGGAATATAGAAAAAAAAAAAAAAAAAAAAAAAAAAAAAAAAAACGCCGAAAACCCCTAAACGGCTTGGCAAAGACTCTCCCCATAGATGCCGAGCGACTCCGAAAGCCCCTAAACGGCTCGGCAAAAATTCTCCCCATAGATGGCGCGCGGCTCCGAAAACGAAAAACGGCAATTGAGGACGCGCGCGCGACACCGAAAAGCCCTAAGCGGCTCGGCAAAAACTCTCCCCATATTTGCCGAGCGACTCCGAAAACCCCAAAGCGGCTCGAAAAAATCTCTCCCCATAGATGCCGAGCGCGCGCAACGCCGAAAACCCCTAAATCCTGGTGTTTGAAGTTGGCGAGCGATAGCGAAGCCAACACTATTGTTAATTTGGTAAGGTAATCCAGGTGTTTTAATTTGGCGAGCGATAGTGAGCCAACAGTCTCTACAATATCACCGAAGGTTCGTGTGAAGTTTGGTGAAAATCCGTCAAACGGTCTAGGAGGAGTTGTCGGACGGACAGAAGGACAGACGGACAGGCAGACAGACAGACAGACATTTCGGTTAGCATGTACCACTATACGGGGGGCGATACCACTCTGCTTACGCAGAGTTGACAATTCCCCTTTAATACCTCTCCTAACCCCTATTGTACGCAATAATCTTGATCCCTGACCTATCTGTAACTCAAAAGGGCCTAGAGCAAACTGGCTGTAAAAATCCACACCTATTTCCTGGTTGACTCTTGCCAAATGATAGAAACGTGAGTCCAATTGCTTTCATTAATTTCTAGTTTTAAGAAGTTAAGGGGTGACGATTATTGTCAAGTTCGTTGGCGCTACCTATAACACAATGTTTCTGTTCACCCCTCTTAACCCCTTCAATATACCGTGACGTAATAATTGTCCTCATATTCTGGTTACCATTAGTCGATTTTCTTTAGCTTATAATCTACCTCTAGGATTCAAAGGGGTAAATATGATCTCAGTAAAGCCGGTATCACACGAGCGTTTTTTTTTTTTTTTTTTGCCAGACGACATAATTCTCATGAACATTAGGCGTTTGTCACGAATCGAATCGCTAGGTCTTTAACTCCTTCTGTACCGGTGACGTACTTTTTATCATATTCTGGACACTATTATATTATTTTATTAAGCTTAGGAAGGACATCTACCAATCGAAAGAATACAAACTATCAATTAGGCTAATCCGTTTAGCTACCTTATAATCTTATATCCTTGGTAAGCTGCACAAATCCTCTAAATATAGCTTGAATAAAATTTAAAAAGACGTTGGCGGTACAGAAGGGGTTGCATCATATATAAATACATCCATAGAACTATAATAAAGAAAACAAAGAACAAACACAAACAGACACGATAACTAACATAATCCTTAACCCCTTCTGTACCGGTGACGTCTGTTGTATCTAAGTGTAGCTATATTTAGACGATTTGATACAGCTTAGGAAGGATATGTGGTAGTTAAAAGGGTTGACTGAGATAGTTTGAAGCCTTATAATTACTAGAGATCCTTCTTAAACTAAACAAAATCATTAGAAGTAGCCAGAATGAAACAGGACGTAGGCGGTATGAAAGGGGTTAATATTCTAAGTATTCCCTAATCCCGAGCATATTCAAATGTTTGGCCCTCAAAATTCTTGGCCCGTTTTCGTGGTACCGTGGACTGGGGATCTTCATTCATACGCTTCCGGCCGCGACCAAACTTGCCCATTTCGTTTGCATAATCGTCAAAGACCGTCCACAAAATAGCATTATACTTTTCTGGGTTTGTGATCATGAGGTCATCCAGGTACAATCCAACATTCCTCCAGTGCTGGCTTAGTCCAACACCACTTGCCCGCTCCACCTGGTATTCCATTCTTTCCATTAACCCGTCCAGCCCCAGCGACGCGTCTGGCGCGTCGCCTATGTATGTAACGCACAGCCCCAGCGACGCGTCTGACGAGTCACCCTAATTGCTCCGACCGTAACCTCAGGTGTAGCCACTCGAGAGGGCTCAGATTTGTATGGGAACTGTGTACGTATCCCACGCAACCGTGCCGATGGTTGAAAACTCTCAAAGTCCACGTGCGTGCGCGTGAGCGCGCAATAACCTGTTTTTTTGGGGAAATTGCCTTCAATTTTTTACTCTTGTAAAATACGTTTTCGGGGGCTCTGTAGGACCATTTTTTAAGCTTTTTGAGCGGTTTTTCGTGGTTTTTCCTTCATTCCTAACCCATTCGCTATTGTTTCTGGAATAAAACAATTTTTTTTAAACGGGCCGGGTTCTGGTGAACAAAAAATAAAAAACTAGGCGGGGCTCCACGGGTTAAGAACTATAGTTAATGGATTAGGCCTACTCCTGAGAAGTAGCCTAATAAGCCGGTGATGCTACAATAAAACACCTATTAAAGAAGACTTAACGCGATGATCAGTGACGTTTGTGAGGAGATAAGTGAACAGCACCTTACTTGACGACGGTAAACTAAACCAACAACCAACGGGGCCAAGGGTTGTCAAATTGTAGACATCTTACTTGTTAATCAATTTGTATTATATATCTATATTATTGTTATTTTATTGTAGTATATGTTTTGTGGAACATATATGGCTTTGAATAATTCACCAAAACACGAATATAACAATATTTGAAAAATTTGAATGTCGACATTCTAACCCCTAATTAGCGCCTCACCACATAAGTCGAGTTAAATAAAGCTGGACTATGTGGCGGCGCTCGACATAGGTCGAGTGGCAATTTCAGCACGTAATGTTGCTGAGAGAGAGACAAGTGGTGGCAGGAGACTAGCGAGCGTATGACTGCTCCAGACCACCGCGGCGAACCTACTGACACGAATCTCAGCTCCCTCCTCCCTCTCTCACTCGCTACTACTGAATTATATGGGGAAAGTACCGAATTACATGCTTTTGCACTCGCGTTGCACGGTTATTGCAAGAAAACTAGCCATCATAAAAGGATCGTTATGGTGTCATTCGAAAGCTCTGTTTATGCCCTTTCAGGATAGGTACTTGTTTTACGTTCTGGGTCTTATTTAGGCATGAAAATGATCACGTAAACAGCCCTATTTTGGCTAAAAACACCCCGCTGGGCGGTACATATAAATAAACCGCATAGGCCGCTCGTAAGGTGTTAATATAAACATGTTACCCCATTTAGTTTGATCGTTTTCTATAGTGATATTGTTAGGCTACTAAAGAAAATTGTATTAAATGGCAGACAAATTTATTTTTGGATCTAACCTAACTAATAATGTATATACTGTATTTGTCTGTGTACAGTATATATCTGCCTGTGTAGCCTATATACAGTATATGTCTGTATCTATCTGTCTGTGTATCTATCTCTCTGTGTATATATATGTCTGTGTATATATATGTCTGTGTATCTATGTCTGTGTATCTGTCTGTCTGTGTATCTATCTGTCTGTATATACAGTATATGTTTGTGTATCTATCTGTCTGTGTATCTATCTTTCTGTTTATCTATTTGTCTGTGTATCTATCTGTCTGTGTATCTATCTGTCTGTGTATCTTATCTCTGTGTATCTATCTCTCTGTGTATCAATCTGTGTGTATCTATCTGTATGTGTATCTATCTGTCTGTGTATCTATCTGTCTGTATATCTATCTGTATGTGTATCAATCTGTCTGTGTATCTGTGTGTGTATCTATCTGATAGGACCTATACTATCTGGCTGCTCTCTCTCTCTCTGGTAACGGTCCCAATTAAATACCTAACCCATTAAACATAAGGCATGAATGGTGGCAAAACCTCTACAACCAGTATAGCCTGTATGGGGCGAAACGTCTTATAACAGGTGTAGTAGCTGAATGGGGCAAAACGTCTTAGAACAGTAGTAGG
Organism: Paralithodes platypus; assembly: GCA_032716605.1. Classification (NCBI taxonomy): domain Eukaryota; kingdom Metazoa; phylum Arthropoda; class Malacostraca; order Decapoda; family Lithodidae; genus Paralithodes; species Paralithodes platypus. The sequence continues at coordinate 42,628,926 of CM064514.1, forward strand.
CTGAAACGTCTCCCATAAAATGTTGACAAATGATACCGTACAACCGTAGCCTAAATGGGGCAAAACGTCTTATATATATATATATATATATATATATATATATATATACTTATATATAAAGATGATGATAGCCCGTATGGTAGAAACAGTAGTAGTAGTAGTAGGTGATGGGCAAAATGTCTTAAAAGAGACGCCTGAATGGTGTCAAAACTTCTACAACCAACCATAGTAAGTAGCCTGTATGGGGCGAAACGTCTTAGAACAGTAGGATGGCCGGTGAAACGTCTCATGTACCGTACGGTACCGTAAAAGAGACAGGTGAATGGGGGTAAACCGTCTTAAAAGAGTAGCCTGAATGGTGCCAAAACCTCTTAGAACAGTAGGTATAGTAGGCTGAATGGGGCAAAACATCTTATCTGTCTCTCTCTCTCAACCCACATAATTAAATAGCTACACCGCCATCTTGGTATGACGTCATAACCTTAAGCGGTGAGAGAGAGAGAGAGACCAAAAAATTCAGTTAAGGAAGGACCTGTCTTTCTATAAATCATTCAACAATAAGTTATAACCAAACGCCATCTCCCAAATATATTACTACACCCTGCATGACTGTAGTGTGACTGTATGTATGACTGTACGTAATTTGTCCTCTAAACACGGGTGGTGTCGCCATTTTTAAACACTCTCTCTCTCTCTCGGCCGCCATTTTGTTAGGGGGAATGCCGAGGGAGATGAGGGAGGGGGTGGGAGGTGAGTGCCTTCAAATACTTTTGCATGGCGTCGGCGTCGGCTGTGGGTCCCATCTTGGTAGGGCTCGGGAGCTGTATCTCGGGTGTCGTAGGAGGGTGGGGGTGGGCTCACTGGCCAGGTGAGAGTGTTGCTACGATCGGTGATCTATAGAGGACATGGGCCGGTTGCATATTTACCAAGTCGAGACTGGTAATGCCATAGGGTAATTAGGACCAACCACAGCTCGAGTTACTAGGTACTATTACCAAGTCCCAAGACTAACTTCAAACATGCATATAACCTGGACAGCCAACATTTTAGCACTAAGTCATGAAAAATAACTACAAAGAAATAGGAAATTCTTATAATAATGCCCTCGGTACTTTAAATTATGCAAATAAATTAATTATGTTTACGATAGTAAAGAGTGAAGCGTATCTCAACAGTGTTTAGTCCCAGTATAGCGATCATTCGGCATTCAGTATTCGCCTTAATACTATATATCCTATAGATACCTATTACAATTTCAATATATACAACCATAACAATGCCATTACATTATTTGAATATGAATAAAGTTCTCGACTATATGTTTATGAACATTATTACAGAACCGAAATATTATGTTACGACTGGGTTCAAATATATCAGGGCTCTTATTCATTGGACTAGTAATGGCATAAATGCTACAACGGAAAGCGCTAGATCCAACCTCTGATGTATATTCCCAGTGAACCAAGAACACAAATACTCTACAGAGTTCTATATGCAATAATAGGCTATCAAACTCTCAATAAATGTGCGTCTACTCTAGGCTTAATGTTATGTGAAAACAGCCTATTACTACCTATAACCGAAGTGCTTGGTTATGGTATGCAAAGTAAGGTGGAAGAGAAGTTACAGCTTACGTTACTTTAATCAATAAATGTCAGGCACTCCTGCATGAAAGAAAGTGCACTAAAGTCCTTCAACACTAACAAGGAATCTTCTTTAAATGTTAGATGCTATAAAGATGCTCGTATCGGAAATGGAACCCAAAAAGGCAGGCAGCGGAACAATGCTCGTGCAGGCTATGCACACAAAAAGGCAGAATATATAATGCCGTCGGAGCCAAGAATATCCTAAACACTACAACAATAATAATAATCGCCACGACAATGCAGTATTCCTATCAACAAAAAGAGCCTAAGTCGTTTGTGTCTCAATACATCAAACTAGGCTGCGAAATGCTTGTGTAATCATAAATGGGTATGCATAATTAGGTTAATATACTTAATGTCTACGGTGACTGATAAAGTCTAGCTAGAGTCAATGATACGAGATACTTATGCGCATGGCCTGCAGCATAGCCTAGTGCAAATCTCAAGTCTGTGTCGTCAAATATTACGTTATAATGAAGGGTAGCTCTCTTGAGAAACCTTAATACCGAAGTATTAAGCGTTCTCCTGGCGTACCTCAAAGACAAACAATCGAGACTAGAACAGTGCAGAATGGTATAGGCAAAAAGCCCTCACTCGTGCATGCTCTACTCTCAATGGCACACAGACTAGAATTTACTCAATCAACTCCAGTTCTCAGGTATGTCGTGCAGCTTTTTTTTAAGCCAGCACTCATAGGAAACAATACCTTATAATATCAGACTCCTAGTCTAGCATTATCTAATCCAGCAGAACACTAATAATTAAAGGAAGCGGCAATATGAAAGCCAACCAATGCTTCGTGATCCACTTATCTTAACAACTAACATACATGGCTTATATCAGACCTTAACGCACAATACAACTGGCCAGCATGAAGCTGATTTTGCAGAGTTAACCAGAGGGGGTATAATATTAATAAAAAGGTGGTGAAAGATATGAAAAAGAGAGAGGTAGGCAGAGGAAAAGATTCTCAGGTGCGGAGCGGAGGACAGATAGCAAGGGAAAAAAGATGGATGCGTTCTAGAAACCAGATCTGAGGGAGAGAGTGGCTAGGAACTGTATATATACTCGCACTAGCTCGAGGCGCGTGGGAAAAAAGCGGTTACAAGTCCTCTAGCCACTAGCAAGGGAGCTAGCAGCATGGTAAGGACCTCTCTTCACCAAACCCCGCGAGGCAGCCAGCCGTGACGTCATCGAGCGGGACAAAAACACTGCGCGCTCCCTCTCACTCTGTTCTACTCTCTCTCTCTCTCCCAGATCCCATCATTACTAGTTAATGATAAATCATATACTTTACAATTAATATATAAAGCCTTGACATGGGTGAAAACAAAGAGCCTTTCTGGACTGCCCATGACACGAGCTTTCATATGAAATAAAGCACACTCTAATACATAAACTGTAGCCCCATCCACTGCCCTGGCGATCCTAGCGAGTCACTGTAGGACAAGCCATGCGGTTCTAACGGAGTGGTTAACGTCACCCCCCCCCCCCCAAGATTTTTCTCAGAGGCCCCAATGCTCACAAAAATCTGATGGTTAGAACCCATGCTATATCTCCACTTCCCATCACCCAGCGGCAGTAAAAGATCTGGCACAGTTCTTCAACAAAAACATTTTTCAAAATTATAACCCTCCCCAACACCATAGGTTAAATTATATGTGGTTATGCTCCTCAAGAGCGAGCTTCTCTAGCCCAGCATTCTGAGAGGAGTGCAACTCAGAATTACTGCTATAACATACTAACAAAATTCAACTATCAAAGAAAGAGTTTTTATTTGATTTTTATGTTTATAATTTGTTTATTTCGGCTGCACTATAGGGGCAAGCCTAGTTTTTTCTTCTATACCAAATGCTCAACTCCTGCTTTACGACCCAATACGCTGGGCTACAACCGCGAGCCAACAAGCACCAAGCTCAAAATACCATTCAAACTAAAGCAGGAGGCTACCCGTGTGTCAATCTACCCAGGATCATCTACCCTCGAAAGACAATCTGCAATCACGTTGTCACAACCGGCAATATGGCGTATGTCCAGGTTATATTCCTGTAACATTAGCGACCACCTGGTCAGCCTCATATTCCGATTGTGAAACTGGTTCAAAAACTTAAGAGGGTGATGATCTGTGTAAATTACAACGACTGGACCTTAGGCTGGAACATAGACCTCGAAATGCCTCAGTGCAAGTACAATTGCCAGCAGCTCTTTCTCGACAACAGAGTAGTTCTTTTGGGCTGAATTGAACTTCTTCGAGTAGAAACTAACAGGATGTTTCAGCCCATCATCGTCCTTTTGCATAAGGACGGCACCAGCCCCCACACCACTAGCATCCGTTGCTAGTTGGAAAGGTAGGCTAAAGTCAGGGGCCCTGAGGATCGGGTGAGTGCACAACAGGTGTTTTACTACGCTAAACGCCTTCTCACACTCAGGCGCCCATTTGAATTTCTTATCCTTCGCTAAAAGATCTGTCAGAGGTGCTAGCACGGTAGAGTACCCCTTAATGAAGCGTCTGTAGTATCCGATCATACCTAAGAACCTCATGATCTGCTTCTTGGTGACTGGCCGGGGAAAGTGATCAATCGCAGCTATCTTGTTCTGTGGGGGGCACACCTGTCCCAACCCCACCATGAACCCAAGATACTGCACGGACGCCCGCACAAAATCACACTTTGCCAGGTTGACCACCAAGCCAGCCACTCACTAAGCCTCTTGAACAGGAGTTCTACGTGCTCACAATGACTCGTAAAGCTGTTGTCATAGATAATAACATCGTCGAGGTATACTGTGCAATTAGGAATGTCTCCCGTTATATCATTCATCAAACTCTGAAGGTAGCGGGTGCGTTCTTTAGACCATAAGGCATAACGTTACAGCGGTAGGTAGCACCATCCACCACAAAACCACATACCTCTTTCGCTCGTTCGGACAAGGGCACCTGCCAGTATCCCTTAACCAAGTCCACCTTGGTTAGGTACTTTGCATTGCCTATCTTGTCCACACAGTCGTCGACCCGAGGAAGAGGGTAGGGGTTGGTGGGCGTCAAACCGTTTAAACCGTCTGTAGTCTACACAGAATCGCACCTTACCATCCGGTTTTGGTTGCAGCGTGACTGGAGATGTCCACTTCACCACCCCCTTCTCAATCAGCCCCCTTGTTAACATATACTCCAACTCCGCCGGGGGGGCGGCAGTTTAATAGGGGGCACCCTATAAGGAACTGACCTGCAAGGGGGGTGGTCTCCTACGTCCACGTCGTGCACCTCTAGGGTAGTGAGGCCTGGGTGCTCCGCGAAAACAGAGGGGTATGAAACGAACAGGCGCTCCACAGCCACCCGCTGATGCTCAGGTAAGTGTTGCAACGCTTCCTGAGCCGCCTGGTTCGTGTTCCCCGCCCACTGGTTCGCAGAGACATGATGATCCCAGTTATCCTCCACCTGAGCTTGACTGTCCCGTTCTCCTTCTCCACCTTGACTGCTAAACGTCATCACAGGCACAGTGAGAGGCTCAGGGGGGTGCCTCACATACTCCTTCATAAGATTAACGTGACATAACTGATTGCGCTTACGTCTGTCTGGAGTGGCTACCAAGTAATCCAGGTCCGATAGCTTCTCAACCACCCTATAAGGACCAGTGTACTTCGCGGATAAGGGGTGACCTACAAGGGGCAGTAGAATCAACACCTCCTGTCCCACGTGAAACTCCCTGAGTTTAACCTTGAGGTCGTACCTGTCCTTCATGAGGGCCTGAGAGCTAGTCAAACTACGGCCAGCCAACTCCAGACTGCGCAACATCCGTTCCCGACTGTCGAGGACATACTTGAGCATAGAACAAGGTTTTTCTGCACCCTCCCATATTTCTTTTACCATATGGAGAGGCCCTCTGACACAGTGTCCAAAGACGAGCTCATTAGGGCTGAATCCCAAACTTTCCCCAGGTACCCTCCCGTGCAGCAAACAAAACATATGGCAGGCCAAGATCCCAATCTTACCCATTCTCAAAGCAATAACAACGAAGCATAGATTTTAAGGTTGAGTGCCATCGCTCTAACACACCCTGGCTCTCCGGATGATACGCAGATGCCACAACCGTAACAATCCCATGCTGCTGCATAGTGTGAACAAAGAGGTTAGAAGTGAAGTTGGATCCTTGGTCTGACTGAATCTCCTGCGGGTAAGCATACCGGGAAAAATACACTAGCAAGTTTCGGACCACCGTCTTCGCTAACCCATTTCTCATAGGGTAAGCGTCAGGGTACCTTGTTGCTACATCCATGATGGTCAGGAGAAACTTGTTTCCGGCACTTGTAGGGGGAAGGGGGCCAACCATATCCACTATAACCTTACTAAAGGGAGGCCCACTGACAGGAATGGGGTGTAACGGCGCCTTAGGAATGCTCTGATTCGGTTTGCCAACCTTCTGACACACATCACACATTGCCACCCATGACACAACTTGTGCTCTCAGACCAGGCCAACAAAATAATTTCCCCAAGGCTGCAACCGTCTTACGGACACCCAGATGTCCCGCCAGTGGTACATCATGGGCCAACCTAAGTAGGCTTTCCCTGCAAACCCTCGGCACGACCAGCTGGTCTACCTCTCCTGACCCCCCCTCCCAATTCCTCTGCGGATCTTGGAATCGCCGGTATAATATGCCATCTATGAAAAAAAAATCTCCCGACTGTGCATCAATGTCCTCCTCCAACTCGACAGCACCGGTACCACATTCAAGAACCTCCGGGTCTTCCAATTGCAACTTACGAATGTCCGAAGGAGCAAGCCTATCCAAGTGTTTGCGAAACAACTCATGCCCCCCTCCTACATTAAATTTGGCCTCCTGTTGCTCTCTCTCTGCGTACCGTTGCTGTCTCATCGTCTTTTTAAGCCCATCCACTGCCTTCTCAGGAACAGTTAAGGGGTCTTCTCTAGACTCTAAAATTGGTCCTAATAATGAGTCCCCGAGAATGTCCGCTGATACTGAACTCTCAACCGCATCAACTTTCAACCCCTTCTCGGTACCCTTCCTCCGCTGATCTAAAGACTGTTGACCAGAATGTGACTCCCTGGATGCAAGGGAACGGGTGACAACACACGCCATAGGTTGCCCCCGACACTTCTCAACCCACTCCTACTCCTCCCTACTCACGTCGGCCGGCTTCTCGGCAACGACCAAGGGTGGAGCCTCAGAAGTAGGCCCCGCAAAGTCGTTGCCGAGAAGGAGGTCGACGCCCCCAACAGGTAACTTCTCCACAATTCCTACATCCAGGTCACGAGTCACACCATCAACTTCCATCTTCATTCTTACAAGCGGGTATGACCTTGTTGCATTAACTCCCTGAACCACAACCACCCGCGCCGTATTTACAGGTTTACCAGTGAAATTCCTCAACAATGTTTGCGATGCCCCAGTGTCACGCAAAATTCTCACCTCATGTCTTCTACCCCCCCACTCCACACAACCGAGTCCCCTGTGGTCACTAAAGGTATCACGGACAGGGAATAAGCCTTCCGGATCCTTCTGCACCGGCAGTGTATTTACCTCGGAAACATTGCCTCTAACAAACTCCGATGTCCTCTTGAACACTCCAATGCCGTGAGCAAAAGACACGGATGCCGGAGGAGGTCGACTAGGGCACTCATTTGCTTTATGACCCTCCTTGTGGCACTTAAAACACATAAATTTCGGTTTCGGCTTATACTGTGATGTAACAGGCCCCTGACTTTTCTTATACGGCGTGGTGTTAGGTTTGAATTCAGTTTTAGTTTCATTGCTCTTTTGTTTAAATGTGTCGTTGCTACGGGGAGGGGGAGGATAACGGTCCCTAGCACTTGCATCGTTACTTCTGTGAGGACCCGCAACCCGAATCAACGACAGCCGTAGATCAGCCATTTCTGCTGCTTCTACTAGAGTTCTTGTGTTTTTCTCCTTTAAGTTCAAAGTTAGATCACCGCCCGTGCTCTTAAAGAACTGCTCCAACATCATTAACTGCTTAATTTCATCAAATGTTGTGACCTTCTCAGATCGGAGCCAGTTCCCCATAGCATCGGACAAGTCCCGGGCGTGTTCCAAAAAGGTGCTATCTCTTCCCTTAGTTACACCCCGGAACTTCAAACGGTACGTTTCTGGTTTCAGTTCGTAAGCCCTCAGGACAGCCTCCTTGAGATCCTCGTACACAATACATAACTCCAAAGGTAACGCATCGTAGGCTTTAAGACCCTTGCCTATTAATCTAGAGGATACAAGTGCTGCCCATTTATTCTCTGGCCACTGGTGTTCCTGGCACTTCTTCTCAAAGCGTGTGAAAAATTCTGTTACACCACTCTCATCAAACACCGGAACCAGTTTCAATAAGTGCGAGAGAGACTGCTCATGAACACGGTTACCAGCCCCAAGTCGCTGTCCCGTTGTCTCTACACGCGACTTCTCTACATCCATGTCAGCACAGTACCTAGTCGACTCTAAATCAGCTTGGATTTTTGCTAGCTCTATGTGCTGGTGACTTTTTCTCTCTTCTATCTTGGCTCTCTCTTCTATCTTGGCTAATTCTAATTGCTGCTGAAGCTCACATTTTCTCTCTTCGATCTTGGCTGATTCTATTTGCTGCTGATGCTGAAGCTTAGCTAATTCGAGCTTAAACAATAATTCTGGAGATAACCCTTGAGGAGGTGAAGGTGCTACAATGTTTGAAATTACCGGTGGTCCCCCCAGGGGCAACCCACCCTGCCATTCACCACCCAACTGCGGAAGCGCACCCGGGTCGGCAAACTACTGGGATGGCTGGGAGTCGAGTGTAGGGAAAGCATGGCCGAAGGGCTCTGAGCACTCAACCCATCTCGCTCACCAGTCCCCCCTGCCCATACACACGTTATCAAGTTATCCTTGGTCATGCTGCTAGTAACCGCATGACCGATAGCTGTGGCCAGGCATTGAAGACCGTACCGATCCATACCCTCCAACCGCTCGGCAGTAACAGGCCATTGCAAAAATATCCTAGCATCCTCCTCACAGTTCACCTGATTAACCATATCATCATACTGCTGTCCCTCAGTTTCGACATTACGTACTGTGTCTTATTCTCCTCTGATCCGGTATAAGACATGATGCTCACAAAAATTTCCCACCTCAATATTCAGAATAAGTACCCCAAACTCTTATACCTCAATATACACACAAAAATTCTCGGAAATACTCAAGGGCTATACTATGTTTGCAAAAAATAATTTCTTGCTGATCCCCGCAAAATATTCCCCAAAACAACAAATGTTCCCTGCTAATAAATGTAGGTTCACCAAATCCTAGGTAAGGTCGCCATTTGTTACGACTGGGGTTGAAATATATCAGGGCTCTTATTCATTGGACTAGTAATGGCATAAATGCTACAACGGAAAGCGCTAGATCCAACCTCTGATGTATATTCCCAGTGAACAAAGAACACAAATACTCTACAGAGTTCTATATGCAATAATAGGCTATCAAACTCTCAATAAATGTGCGTCTACTCTAGGCTTAATGTTATGTGAAAACAGCCTATTACTACCTATAACCGAAGGTGCTTGGTTATGGTATGCAAAGTAAGGTGGTAAGAGAAGTTACAGCTTACGTTACTTTAATCAATAAATGTCAGGCACTCCTGCATGAAAGAAAGTGCACTAAAGTCCTTCAACACTAACAAGGAATATTCTTTAAATGTTAGATGCTATAAAGATGCTCGTATCGGAAATGGAACCCAAAAAGGCAGGCAGCGGAACAATGCTCGTGCAGGCTATGCACACAAAAAGGCAGAATATATAATGCCGTCGGAGCCAAGAATATCCTAAACACTACAACAATAATAATAATCGCCACGACAATGCAGTATTCATATCAACAAAAAGAGCCTAAGTCGTTTGTGTCTCAATACATCAAACTAGGCTGCGAAATGCTTGTGTAATCATAAATGGGTATGCATAAAAAGAGTAATTAGGTTAATATACTTAATGTCTACAGTGACTGATAAAGTCTAGCTAGAGTCAATGATACGAGATACTGGTGCGCATGGCATGCCGCATAGCCTAGTGCAAATCTCAAGTCTGTGCGTCAAATATTACGTTATAATGAAGGGTAGCTCTCTTGAGAAACCTTAATACCGAAGTATTAAGCGTTCTCCTGGCGTACCTCAAAGACAAACAATCGAGACTAGAACAGTGCAGAATGGTATAGGCAAAAAGCCCTCACTCGTGCATGCTCTACTCTCAATGGCACACAGACTAGAATTTACTCAATCAACTCCAGTTCTCAGGTATGTCGTGCAGCTTTTTCCTAAAGCCAGCACTTATAGGAAACAATACCTTATAATATCAGACTCCTAGTCTAGCATTATCTAATCCAGCAGAACACTAATAATTAAAGGAAGCGGCAATATGAAGGCCAACCAATGCTTCGTGATCCACTTATCTTAACAACTAACATACATGGGTTATATCAGACCTTAACGCACAATACAACTGGCCAGCATGAAGCTGATTTTGCAGAGTTAACCAGAGGGGGTATAATATTAATAAAAAGGTGGTGAAAGATATGAAAAAGAGAGAGATAGGCAGAGGAAAAGATTCTCAGGTGCGGAGCTGGGGACAGATAGCAAGGGAAAAAGATGGATGCATTCTAGAAACCAGATCTGAGGGAGAGAGTGGCGAGGAACTGTATATATACTCGCACTAGCTCGAGGCGCGTGGGAAAAAAGCGGTTACAAGTCCTCTAGCCACTAGCAAGGGAGTTAGCAGCATGGTAAGGACCTCTCTCCACCAACCCCCGCGAGGCAGCCAGCCGTGACGTCATCGAGCGGGACAAAAACACTGCGCGCTCCCTCTCACTCTGTTCTACTCTCTCTCTCTCTCCCAGATCCCATCATTACTAGTTAATGATAAAACATATACTTAACAATTAAATATATAAAGCCTTGACATGGGTGAAAACAAAGAGCCTTTCTGGACTGCCCATGACACGAGCTTCATATGAAATAAAGCACACTCTAATACATAAACTGTAGCCCCATCCACTGCCCTGGCGATCCTAGCGAGTCACTGTAGGACAAGCCATGCGGTTCTAACGGAGTGGTTAACGTCACATTATCTATTGACTTTAGTGCACAGCGAAGGTTTTGGTTCTAATGTTATGACTTCTGACTTGTCAATGAGTTCATTTGGCTTAAATAATAATTATAATTTATTCCAAATATAAAAATATAATAGGCCTACACTTGAATAAGTCAATTCTACATATAATTTAGTCCATAACACTATTTACGATAAATATAAGCTAGGTTAAGTATGGATTAATGTTACAGTTCTGTAGTTCGAAATTCATTGTATTGATTGATTGATTGACTATATTTATTAAGAGTTACATACACCCTGATAGGGACAGAAAGTCGGCGTATTTGTTAAAAGCACCCCAATACAGCATAATCACTCCCACAGGGATAACCCATGGGATAACCTACACAATTTTAGCTAAGTTATTTCCATCAGGGTCCCTGTTTGTAGGTAAGATTGAGAAGTCTACAAGGAGTCGAACAAACTACAGTAGAAAGTGAAACTCCACCATATTGTAGACCCCCTGTATCATCTCAATGAAAGATCTAATAATAAATATCCTAGTAATAGCCTACCAAGACAAATACCGTGCAACAATTAATTACTTAAAATATAGTAGTAGGCTATACAAAATCAGTTATTTCTACATGCAGAGAATATTATTTGGTGGCCTATTACATGTTGCAAAGAATATTTTATGGCCTATTACATGTTGCAAAGTATATTTTGTGGCCTATTACATGTTGTGAAGTATATTTATGGCCTATTACATGTTGCGAAGTATATTTTGTGGCCTATTAGATGTTGCGAAGTATATTTATGGCATATTACATGTTGCGAAGTATATTTTGTGGCCTATTGCATGTTGCAAAGTATATTTTGTGGCCTATTACATGTTGTGAAGTATATTTATGGCCTATTACATGTTGCGAAGTATATTTTGTGGCCTATTAGATGTTGCGAAGTATATTTATGGCCTATTACATGTTGCGAAGTATATTTTGTGGCCTATTACATGTTGCGAGGTATATTTTGTGGCCTATTACATGTTGCGAAGTATATTTATGGCCTATTACATGTTGCGAAGTATATTTTGTGGCATATTACATGTTGCGAAGTATATTTGTTGACCAATTGCATGTTGCAAAGTATATTTTGTGGCCTATTTCATGCTGCGAAGAATATTTTTTGGCCTATTACATGTTCCGAATAATATTTGTTGGCCTAACACATGCCATGAAGAATATTTGGTGGCCTAACACATGCCGTTAACAGTATTTGGGAGTTAGGCCACCTAGAGTTATTAACGGCATGTGTTTAGACCACCAAACGTTATTCGCAGCATGGGTTAGGCCACTAAATATTCTTCACAGCATGTGTTAGGCCACCATATATTATTTATGGCATATATTAGGCCACCATATATTATTCGCAGCATGTGTTAGGCTACCAAATATTCTTTGCAGCATGTAATAGGCCATAAATATTCTTCGCGGCAAATGATAGGCCCAAAAATATTATGCGCAGCATGTAATAGGCCACAAAATATTCTTCTCAAAAAGTAATAGGCCACAAAATATACTTCGCAACATGTAATAGGCCATAAATATTCTTCACAACATGTCATAGGCCACAAAATATACTTTGGCAACATGTAATAGGCCATAAAAATGTTCTTCGCCACATGTAATAGGCCACAAAATATATTTCACAACATGTAGTAGGCCACAAATTATACTTCGCAACATGTAATAGGCCTCAAAATATACTTTGCAACATGTAATAGGCCACAAAATATACTTCGCAACTTGTAATATGCCACAAAATATACTTCGCAACATGTAATAGGCCTATTACATGTTGCGAAGAAATATTTATGGGCCTATTACATGCTGCAAAGAATATGTTGTGGCCTATTACATGGCCGCAAAGGAATATTTTATGGCCTATTACATGTTGCAAGAATATTTTATGGCCTATTACATGTTGCGAAGAATATTTATGGCCTATTACATGCTGACAAAGAATATTTTATGGCCCTTTTTTTATTTATTTACATGTTGCAAAGAACATTTTATGGCCTAGTACATGTTGCGAAGTATATTTTGTGGCCTATTACATGGTTGCAAAGTATATTTTGTGGCCTAATACATGCTGCGATAAGAATATTTTTTGGCCTATTACATGTTGCGGAAAATACATTTGTTGGCCTAAACACATGCCCGTTGAAGAATATTTGGTAGCGTAGCAACCATGCCGTTAACAGTATTTGGCAGTTAGCCACCATCGGGTATATTAACGGCATGTTTAGGCCACCAAAAAGTTATTCGCAGCATGGGTTAGGCCACTATCATATTCTTCACAGCATGTGTTAGGCCACCCTAATATTATTAATGGCATATATTAGGCCACCATATATTATTCGCGGCATGTGTTAGGCTTACCAAATATTCTTTGCAGCATGTAATAGCGCCATAAAATAGTCTTCGCTGGCATCTTAATAGGCCAAAACAAAAATTAATGACGCAGCATGTAATAGGCCAACAAAATATCTTCGCCACATGGTAATAGGCCACAAAATTACACTTTGCTAAACATGTAATAGGCCATAAATATTCTTCGCCAACATGTAATAAGCCATGTTAAACTATACTTGCAACATGTACTAGGCCATAAAATGTTCTTCGCAACATGTAATAGGCCACAACAATATATTTCGCAAAACATGTAATAGGCCACCCAAATATAACTTCGCAAACATGTAATAGCCCACCAAAATATGACTTCGAAACATTGTACTAGGCCACATAATAGACTTCACATGTAACTAGGCCACAAATATACTTCGCAACTTTTAAGATGCCACAAAATATACTATCGCAACATGTAATAGGCCTAATTACATGTTGCGAAGAATATTTTATGGCCTATTACATTATTGCAAAGAATATTTTGTGGCCTATTACAGGTGCCGCGAAGAATAATTTATGGCCCTATTACATGCTGCAAAATAATATTTTTATGGCCTATACATGTTGCGAAGAACATTTTTTATGGCCTATTACATGTTGCGAAGTATATTTAGTGGGCCTATTACCATGTTTGCAAACGTATATTTTGTGGCCTATTACATGTTGCGACGAATATTTATGGCTATATACATGTTGCAAAGTATATTTGTGACCGTGGTACATGTTGCGAAGAATATTTTGTGGCCTATTACATGTTGCGCATAATTTTTTGTTTGGCCTATTGTATGCCGCAAGAATATTTATGGCCCTATTACATGCTGCCAAGAATATTTGGTAGCCTAACACATGCCGCAAATAATCTTGTGGTGGGCCTAATATCCATGCCTACATAATATATGGTGGCCTATACACATGCTGTGAAGACATAATATAGTGGGCCTAAACTCCATGCTGCGAATAACCTTTGGTGGGCTAAACATGCCGTTAATACCCTAGGGTGGCACTCAACTCCCAAAAATACTGTTAACGGCATGTTCTAGGCCACCAAATATTTTGAACGGCATGTGGTTAGGCCAAACACATATATTCGCAACATGGTAGGTAGGTTAGACCAAAAAAAACAGTATATTATTCGCAGCAGGTAATAGGCTACAAAATATACTTTTGCAACATGTAATAGGTCACCAAAATATGCTTCGCAACATGTAATAGGCCCCAAAATATACTTCGCAACATGTAAATAGGCCACACTAGCCTATATTTTAAGTAATTAAAATTGTTGCACGGTAGTTGTCTTGGTAGGCGTATTTATTATTGAGATCTTTCATCGAGATGGTACAGGTGACAATGTGGTGGAGTTTCACTTTCTACTGTAGTTTGTTCGACTACTTGTAGAATTATCATTCTTACCATCACAACAGGGACCCTGATGGATAATAAGTAGCTAAAATTGTGTAGTGTTATCCCATAGGGTTATCCCTGTGAGGAGTGATCATGCTGTGACTTGGGGTGCTTTTAACAAATACAGCCGACTTTCTGTCCCTACCAGGGTGGATGTAACTCTTAATAAATATAGTCAATCAATCAATCCAATACAATGAATTTCGAACTAACAGAACTGTAACATTCTAAATCCATATTTAACCTAGCTTATATTTATCGTTAAAATAGTGTTATGGACTAAATTTATAAGGTCAATATACAGGAGGCGCGCGCTACCCATATGGGTAACAAATATAAGCTCAAATAGCATGTGATTAAGCGATTTTTATCCAAATTGTTGATGTAGGTGTCATTCCCGGGAAACTAACATAATACATATTATATGGATATTTAAGTTTTAAGGGTTTGTTGACACTTCTTCTTTTTCGTCTTCATATGGGAGACTTCTTTTCACGGAACTGTCAGTCAACAACTGAGACATCTGGTGGCGAAGGCAATGAACTCTACTGGTGGCGTCGTAGCCAAAGTAATCACCCTTGCCTAATTAATGCCAAGAGTACTCGAGTTCACTGACACGTGATGTCTATCGACCAATCAGGTGCATGCCATGATTGGAGAAAACACAGGTGGCCCAAAGATATAAGCTGTCAGTTTGACTCTGGCCAGTTGTGTAGAGGTCGTGAGCCGATCTAAAGCTTTTTTCACCGTCTTTAAAAACCCTGAGGCTGCTTAAGACCTTTTCGCCTTCCAATAAGTGTAACCTGTCCAAAGGGCAATAACCAGTGTTCCAAATACAGCTGACGAGGACAGATGGTTTTGAAATGCACATACACTTGTTTTACATGGAAAAATTCGAAACAAAAATCCACCAGATGTTGACCAAAGATGAGTGGTGATCGAGCCTCCAGCGGCCAGCGCAGCCACAGTAACCCTTCGTTCATTTAAGGGTTAGTTGGTGGGTTGGGACAACATAAAGGAGACGGACCAAAGCTAGCTCGGGAATCTTAATGGGTGATCGGCAATAGTAAAATAAAGTAACAGATTTTTTTCGCATAGGATATAAAACTGGCATGCAAGGGCTAGTTGGTTTTAATGAGCGTTTTGGACCGACAGTTAGCCCATCGATCTTTTTAGGCCTAATAGGTCCGGTAGAGCATAGGCTATATCATCCCTTTGCTATATATGTCATTAAGAGCTGAAATGTATGATAAGGGAGAACAAAAATAAAATAAAATACATAGGCCTACTGTAAAACAATAAGTTTTTTTCAGCCAGTACCCAACAAGCGGGGGTCTGTGGGGGCGGCAGCCCCCACCAATAATAATAGTGTTTAGGTTAGGTAAGGTTGGAGGTTTAGGCTAATTGTTAACCCCATTCTGACTAGGTTAGGTTAGGTTAGGTGGTTAGGTTAAGGGGATTAATGTTAACCCCATTCTTACTAGGTTAGGTTAGGTAAGGTTGGTAGGGTAGGCTAATGTTAACCCCATTCTCACTAGGTTAGGCTAGGGTAGGTTGTCTAGGTTAGGCTAATGTTAACCCCATTCTTACTAGGTTAGGTTAGGTAAGGTTGTTAGGTTAGGCTAAGGTTAACCCCATTATACTAGGGTGTAGGTTAGGTAAGGTTGTTAGATGAGGCTAATGTTCAAACCCATTTTACGGTAGGTTGGTAAGGTGTAGGTTAGGCTAATATAACCCCCATTCTTACTAGGTTAGGTTAGGTACGGTTGTTAGGTTAGGCTAATGTTAACCCCCTTCTTACTAGGTTAGGTAAGGTTGTTCGGTTAGGCTAATGTTAAACCCCATTCTTACTGTCGTTAGGTTAGGCTAATGTTAACCTTATGAAAACCCAAAAAAAGAGTTATTAGGGTTACTGTGTAATTCGATTTACATGAACATTAGTAAAATCCGAGCCAAGTTTCGTCAAAACTTGGCGCGTGGTTTTAAAATGTCGGGTTATATGGGTTATGGAAATTTAACAAAAAACCCGAGTCCAACATGTTTAATAAGGTGTACTGGGGTATTTTCATTTTTAAGTTAGTTAAAGCCGAGCCAAGTTTCGTTCAAAACTTGGCTCGGGTTTTCAAAAAGTAGGGTTTTATGGGTCTGGAAATTGACAAAACCCGAGCCATTAATTTACCAAGGTTACTGTATTTTTTTTCATTTATCCATTTGTTAAATCCGAGCCAAGTTTCGTCAAAACTATGGCTAGGGTTTTCAAAAAATCGGGTTTTAATGGGTCTGGAAATTGAACAAACCCGAGCCAAATTTGGGTTACACATGTGTATTATCGTGTTGGCTATGCGCTTTTTACACCTCAATTTCCCTGATCTTCATAGCACTCCCCACTATCGTGGGGGCGTGTATTTAGATTGATGGATAATGGGTAAATGCTTAATTCCCATTCAATGTCATCACTAGATACGACTAAAACACCAAAAACCACAATCAAAATACCAAAAAAACATACCTGAAAAACACATTGTTGCGTCTCCTGGATATTAACCAAATTATATGTAGAATTGAAGTATTCAAGTTGTAGGCCTATTATATTTTTTATATATTTTTTTTTTGTTTTTTTTTATTATTTTTTTAAGAGACATTATATTTGGATCTAACGATAATTATTATTTAAGCCAACAGAACTCCTTGACAAGTCAGGAGTCATAAAAGTTGAACCCAAAACCTTCGCTGTGCACGAAGTCAACATAGGAATATTTCGGTTCTGTCATTGACTGTTCATGCTTAAAACATTATAGTGGAGAACTTTATATCAGAATTCAAATAAGAACGGTAATGGGGCATGGTCTATGGTTGTATTTTATTGAAGTAGCAAATGGTATCTATTATCAATAGGCCATATAGTATTAAGGCGAATACACTGAATGCCGAATGATCGATATACTGGGACTACAACACTGTGATCAGCTACGCTTTAACTCTTACTATCGCTTAAAACATAACGGGATAGATTTATTTGCATAATATTAAAGTACCGAGGGCAGCCCCCCACAAATATTATAAGAATTTCCTATTACTTGCGTAGTTATATTTTCAGGACTTACGTGCTTCCCAATGTTGGCTGTCCAGGTGATATATGCAGGGTTGAAGTTAGTCGGTGACGTGGTCATAGTCATCCTAGGGTAAACTCGAGCTGGGAGTTGGTCCTAATTTACACTATGGCATTTACCAGTCTCGACTTGGTAAATATGCGGACGGGTTTGAGCGTTGAGCGTTTTTTTTTTTGTTTGTGGTCGTTTTTATGAGAGCTTTGGTATTCTCTCCTTCTATCCCGCTTTTTTCTCTGTCTCTCCCCCTGTTCTCTCTCTCTCGCTCTGTGGGTGCGTGTGTGTGTGTGTGTGTGTGTGTATGTATGTATGTATGTATGTATGTACAGTTGGAACTATAAAAAATACCTTGAGGCAATCTTAGGACCAGCAACCTGCGGCTCTCTCTCTCTCTCTTGTTCAAAATGCGTTGTGAAGTTCATACCAAGATGGCGGCGGTGAGAAGAGGAGAGAGAGGAGAGAGAGACAGACAGATGAGAGGTCCTTCCTGTACTGAAAAATCTGGGTCACACCATTATGCCGTAGGTTTCTAAGACGTTTTGAATTCATTCACCCCTACTACTACGTATTGACAGTAGGCTCCTGAACCTGTGACCAGTGGAGGGACGCTACCCAGGGACCCGCTAGTGGACATTACCTGTTTATCCCCTAGTGAGGGTGAACATTTCTAGTGATGGCTTGTGCTGATGAGATTGTCCCCTCTTCCCATGTTTCTCCAGCTTTGTCTTGCTTTGCAAGAGAGGCTGGAGAATGTTGAGCTCGAGGTCCAAATCTGTCAAGGACGAGAAGAACGTAGCATTGAAGATGGCATTTGAGGAAAAAAAAAAAATGCCACTGGTATGTAGGGGAAAACCGGGACTCTTCCTGGAAGGTGCCATCTTCAAGAGGAATGAAAATTAACCTTCTCAGAAGCACGGTATGTGACTGTTAAAAACAAGTAGTATAGCGCCCTGGATGACGAGTGTGATGGCAGTGAAAGGGGGAAAGGCGGACAGGAGATGACCGTTCTTACAGCGGAGGCAGTGAGAGGGGAGGGGAGGAAATCTGCAGCTACTTCTGCTGCTACTACTTCTGCTAAAGGCCGGCAACAGAAAACAGCTAAATGTCTATTTTAATTGTAGGAGGATTCAAGGGTTAAATACCTTGGTAGGGCTACGAAAACACATGTTTGTAAAGTTGTCTGTCTGCCTGGTGCGGGGAGTCGAAGAAGGTGGCAGAAAAGCTAGATGGTTGTAATGGAAAGCGATTGGGAGAGGAGCAACATCAAATCTTCCCTCAACGCAGGTGAGCAAAGACATTTGGAAATGCAGGGGACTGAGGAGTTGCTCACCACGTACCAGGAAATGTTGGAGAGGATCAAGGAGAAGGGTGGGATTCCTGTGGTACGCAGTAGCCTACCAAGAAGAGGGGTAAGGTAGGAGAAGGTCCTCCAGGGCTATTGGTTGTAAATAGCCAGCTGGAAAAGTATTGCA